>JBBBDQ010000332.1:2930000-2997500 GCA_037127315.1 Ascarosepion bandense
GCTCAATATTAGTGATAGAGTTTTCAGTTGGATTGATATGAGATGGTGACCCTGGCTTTCACGCTTCTGACGATCGCAGAAGCGTGAAACCCGCAGTTACAAGCTCACATCAATCCAAATATATATATATATAAATTTGTTTTTTAATTCAAGTTAATATAGTTTACATTGCGGCACGTAAATTTCTGTTTCGATATTTTTACCTCGTCATCAGGAAATGTTAGCTCATTGTTGTGAAAATAATTTTAATTTCAATATAAGAAAAATTACGTTTGTTATTTATGGATGTGGGAAGACAGAAAAATTTATGTGTTCAATTTAACTAACCAATTTAGAGATCCAATGTAAATATGAAAAAAGTTATATTTTTGGGAAATACATGATTTGTTCATTCAGTGTAAACCATATTAATTTTAAATAAAAAACAAATTAAATTATATATATATATATATATATATATATATATCATGTTACACTCTCTATCAGTGTATCATGAGGGATATATATATATATATATATATATATATATATATATATATATATTTTCTGTTTTCTTTTAAGAAAAACTTTAAACACCGGTCATATTTCCGTAATAAATTTATTTCAGTCAATAATTGTTGTTGCCAACAATCACCGACTTCATCAGACGGTAAGTCCTATCCGACTTGTTTCATGTCGTATTACTACGGAATGAAAGTTCAGTCAAGGCCAGGCGGAGGGGCCTTATATATATATATATTCATGCAGGTTTCATTGAATAATATAGACAAGTTTTGTCTATTAATTTTGTGTAGGATCCGTTCATACCGGCTGATATACTTGTTGTCGTTGAAAGACAACAAAAAATCACAGTAATTGTTGATTTTTTTATCGGGTCTAAGCTTTCGGCTCACATAAGCCATTATCAAAGAGTAAATATTAACACACAGTAAACATAGAACATTTAAGCTATTAACAATAAAGAGAATTGAATTGAAAATATAAGTCCATCCCTACCGAGGCGGATGGCCGAAAACAGTGACAAAATAGTGGTGTTGTGGTCCCTGGTCTGATTACAGACATTTGAGTACGTTATTGGAAATATCGAAATTGATTGTATTCAAACCAGGTTTAAATTGTTTAATGTAGAGTGCTTCGAGGATTTTTAGTCTCTGCTTATTATTTTCTTGTTTAAGTATGTACGTGTTATCAACAAGCGTTTTTCTCAGAAGTGTGCGTTGATAACCGTGTTGTTCTAAATGACGGAATATATTTGAATTTTTATTTAAGTGCAACGTCAGACGCCGTGAGAGCGAATTTGTGGTGTGGCCGATGTAGATATTATTGAGGTTGTTAAAGATACATTCTCTAAATGGACATATGAATTTATATATGTATATATCCATGTGAAGAGAACCAACAGTTTTAGAGTTCCGGGTTCTCTAGCATTTGCTTTTTTAAAAACTGCTCAATACAACAAATATTGTAGAGCAGAATATAATTAAATTTGTTTTTTTAATTAAAATTAATATAGTTTACATTGTGACACGGAAATTTCTGTTTCTAGATTTTTACCTCGTCGTAAGGCAATGTTAGCTCATTGTTGGGAAAATGATTTTCATTTGAATATAAGAAACAATACGTTTGTTATTCATGGATGTGGGAAGACAGAAAAATTTATGTGTGTGCTCAATTTAACTAATCAAAATAGAAATCCACTTTAAATTTGAAAAGAAAACGATTATATAAAAGGGGTTTTTATTGACTGACACTTTTGCTGTTAAGATTGAAAGAAGAAATCATGTCTTCCCCAAAAATAGTATTTACACTATCTACATTATTCGGACTATTGTTCTCATCTTTGTTGCCATTTTTAAGACGTTTTGGTCGTTGTACACTCCGGCCTTCTTTAGGTGCTAAGAATTTCGAACCGAGGCCTTTATTACGATTACTGGGGTATATCATTCTCATTCCTTGTGCGACGCCACTTCTGGTAGTGATGAGTTATCTCCCTTTAATTCTACTGTGTAAGTTAATTGTTCACCATTGCTTCACCAACTCTTTGAATCGAGTCACTTGATCTAACCAATACTTATATTCACTGGGCCATGTGTCCTTTTTACCAGCGTTCATATTGCAATTTTTTATGTTAATGATTTTTTACTCTAGTATTTTTGATGTTGATGGTTTCTCTAGTATTTTTACCAGAGTCCATATTGCAATTTTTTCTCTAGTATTTTTTACCAGAGCTCATATTGCAATTTTGACACTAATGATTTTATCTGGCACTCCATATTACTGGTTCCCATATTGTAATCATCACTCTTCTAGGTCGGCTTAAGGGTTTTTTGTAGCTTAGCATATGCGCTGATTCCTTACGTTTACGTAGTTTCAGTGGCGTTCTCTGTTTATTATTTCAACTTTATCCCATAGCCGGCGGTGTTCTCCTTTCTCCCTCCATATATGGTCAGCTATGCCTGATTTTTCTATCTGTCCTCGTGTTACGGCCTTGCGATGTTCTTATAGCCTTACCTTAAGGGGGTGGCCTGTTTCTTCTTTATATTTCCTTTCACAGCTACATGGAATGGCGTACACAAAGTCCTTAGTTCTTTTGTTATTATTACTTTGCAAAATTTTATAAGGCAGCCAGGAAGCCTTTGCTTCGGTCAGCCAATAAAAAGAAGAGACTAGCATAGGGAAGAGAGCATAAAAACTGGACACCAGAACAGTTTATTTGATGCACATGTTATTGTGCAGTATTAACAAATGAACTATTCCCTTTTCTTTTATAATTATCTACTTGGCAATAAATGCTAAAAATAGTATGAAATAGATCTTTTTTAAAAACTGGTTAGGCTTAATAATTATAGCCAGGAGTGTATATATGTGTGTGTGTGTGTGTGTGTGTGTGTGTGTGTGTGTGTGTGTGTGTGTGTGTGTGTGTGTGTGTATTTTCCGGTTTGGAAGAAGCACCATAATATTAGAAATATATATATATATATATATATATATATATATATATATATATATATATATATAGGGCCGTATTAACTGCATTATGGGCTCCTGGGTAAACTAATGTGCTGGGGCTCCTACGACAACCAAATACAAGAGCAAAAACTAAATGGTTGATAATAATAATCATATATTTATTTTATTGTCGATACCTTTAATAATTAGCCAAAAAAAACAGCATAGCATGAAGAAAGAAGGTACTAAACTTAGTAAAAACAAAGTTTTTTCTTCAATATGTTTATGTTATTGTCAAGAGGAAATAAGAAATATCATTTAATTATTTTTTATACTTTTTTTTAATCCGTTCTAACACGTTCGAAATTTTGGTAAAACATTCTTTTTCGTCAATAGGTGATCAAATTGTTATTAGAGCTTACTATAGATAATGCAATATTGCCCAACACATTATTTTCCGGTGAAAACCTCATAAATTTGGAAATACTTGCAAAAATCAAATAATTTTCAGATTTTAAAAACCCTTTGAGGATTTATATAAAAATAAATGAAATTATTTTTAAATCCTTTTTTTTATAAAATCTTGGTAAAAATTAATTATAATAATCTATATATTTTCAAAAATATTTCTAAAATTCTTCAAAGACTTGTTGCGGTTAGGTTATTAAGTTATTAAATGAAGACTATATTTACTAATCTAAAATTGAAAAGCTTAATACAAATCATCGAGCAAAGAGGTTTTTTAAAATCATTTTAATTTTTTATGTCTATAATTTGTTTTTTAAGTATGGTATTTTCTGTGTTACATTAAAATGTTACTTGTTTCACGGTTTCTTCCTCTTACAGGAAAAAAATTGGACAATAATTTAAATTCTGGTAAAACATATTTAGCTGTCATCAATCAATTAAAAGTCATCTGGCTGTCATCACTCAATTCAAAGGTCAGAAAGATCAGAGCTCCGTGATTAAGAAATATTTTTATTCTAACTTTCATGCCATAAACAAGTAATACATGTGTAAATCATAGAAATTTAAACCTAAATTTGCTAATTTTCCAAAAATAACGTGTTAAAGATTTATATTATATTTTTGTAAAATTTTTAAAACTGAATATTAACTTTTGTTTAAAAACGTGTGAAGCAATCAAAATGTATTTTGAAAAATCAAAAACATTGATATTCCAAGTAATATAATTTCTATTTGAAATTCACCAGAGTATTTTGCTTACTGAAAATAGTAAATTTAATCATTTAGCTTTCATTTAGAGCTAAAATGAAAGCTTTAAGAAAACTTTTTTAACTCAATTTAAAACATAGTTATCGAAAATGAGTGGAGGTACCTACTGTAGAGCAGCAACTAATCAACATGATAAACATTGTAATAATGCAGAAGGCTTAAAAAACGCAATAACACCCAGTAAGCTACAGAGATTAGATGAAATGACAACGAAATGCCTATTATAACAAGTATTTGCGGCATTTCTTTTGAAAGAATCGCTTTATTACTGGTTTAAAATCAATAATCTTCAGAAATAGGATGTCATTTTTCATGCGCATCAGTGAAAGCCAGTTCAAATTATGCTGTTTCTTTGTGCTACGAAGCAGATATTTTATGAGTTTCAGTCTTGAAAAACAACGTTTTCATGTACAAGGTGTGACCATCATGCACACGAACATTTTCAGTGCAATTTCGTGAATACTTTGAGTCCAGTTTCAACATTCGGTAATACAGATTTCAAATTGTCCGAAAATATTTCCTATACAGTGCAGGGGGAGTCTCACAATTTTCATCAAGAACCGTATAGTGCTTGGGTTTTTTTTTTAAAATCATATCACCACGAGCAAGGCGGTAACGCCACTGATGTGCAGGGGGCTACATAGAAGTGAAAAGATTA
Source organism: Ascarosepion bandense (assembly GCA_037127315.1). Taxonomy (NCBI): domain Eukaryota; kingdom Metazoa; phylum Mollusca; class Cephalopoda; order Sepiida; family Sepiidae; genus Ascarosepion; species Ascarosepion bandense. The sequence goes on from JBBBDQ010000332.1 coordinate 2,934,844, forward strand.
GAAAAGAGAAAACCGGAAACCGCATCCTAAACAGGAAACAAGGGATGAGCCTCTTCACCTGTTCAATAGACGAGGGTGGAGTGTGAACCGGGCGATAATTTAGTCTATCTACTCCAATTGAAAAACAAAAGTGAGAAGATTGGAAAAGAGAAAACCGGAAACCGCATCCTAAACAGGAAACAAGGTATGAGCCTCTTCACCTGTTTAATAGACGAGGGTGGAGTGTGAACCTGGCGATAGTTTAGTCTATCTACTCCAATTGAAAAAAAAGAGTGAGAAGTTGAAACTGAGAAAAAAAAAGAATTTTCTTTTCCTTCAAGTTTCAACTTAGTTAAAGTCGAAAGAAGCCTTCGAAGGTAAACTAATTCACAGAACCTTCTCTAGCAAGTTTAAAAAGACGAAATAAATAACCCTTTGGTTGTCCAGCTGAAAGGGAAAATGTACCGTAGTAGTTAGAGATAAAATACAGTTTCTTATTTAACAATGGCAAAAAGAAAATTAACATGAAATACAAGAAAAAGCAAGAATGGCTGGCCACTTACAAAACAGATAAACTTTGAACTGAAGTCGAGTGAGAAATTCCAGCAAACAGTGACACCAAAATATTTCAACTCATTTCAATAGTGGCAGCCAGTCGACTGAATTGTTAGCATGACCGAGCACGAAAAGAGAGGGACTGAGAGAGAGAGAGAGAGAGAGAGAGAGAGAGAGAGCACATTTATTTAAAAGGTTATCATAATCCGGGTCTTTGTGATACATATTAGGCAGATGTTCCCACTTTTTCCTTTGTGCATTAGAAGCAATGGTTTTCAATTCACTGGAGAAAGCAAACAGATTCAATCTGTGAATAAGCTCCGATGAAAAAAAAATTAACAGAAAACATTTTTTAAACAAATACAAAGTCACTTTTATCAAAAAAAAAAAAGTATGGTGATTTTCTACGTGCAGCTCAGATGAGGCAGAAAGCTGAAAGCACGGGGCACGCAGTGAGGATCGAACTCATTACACAATTCTGATGGTTTTAGAGAGACAAGCTTGCTAACCATTATACCACCTCGAGTTGCCCTAAATTTTCAAAGCACCTTTTATATATGGCACAAGGGCGAAAGTATGGTGTACACAGTGAAGATCGAACTCACTACTCAGTTGCAACAGGTTCTAGCGAGAGAAGCTCGCTAACCATTACACCAGGCTGAGGTGCCCTCTGGTGAGAAATATGAATTACTTTCTTTGCTGTTGTAGCGAAATGAACATCTCATGAGAAAACTCTTTTAGTTAAGACACCTGAATTGCTGTTTTGTTTTGAAATGACCATCAAAGGTTAGTACGAGCATCCATTTTGAAATGACCATCAAAGGTTAGTACGAGCATCCATTTTGAAATGACCATCAAAGGTTAGTACGAGCATCCATTTTGAAATGACCATCAAAGGTTAGTACGAGCATCCATTTTGAAATGACCATCAAAGGTTAGTACGAGCATCCATTTTGAAATGACCATCAAAGGTTAGTACGAGCATCCATTTTGAAATGACCATCAAAGGTTAGTACGAGCATCCATTTTGAAATGACCATCAAAGGTTAGTACGAGCATCCATTTTGAAATGACCATCAAAGGTTAGTACGAGCATCCATTTTGTCATGGTTGCGACAAAAAAATGAAGGTGAAAGAAAAGGTTTATTATATGAAAAAAAAAATTTATATATGATAAAAAAAATTTATATACGATAAAAAAAAATTTTATATATGACAAAAAAAAATTTATATATGATAAAAAAAAATTTATATATATAAAAAAAATTTATATATGATAAAAAAAAATTTATATATGATAAAAAAAAATTTATATATGATAAAAAAAATTTATATATGATAAAAAAAATTTAAAAAAAAATTTATATGATAAAAAAAAATTTATATATGATAAAAAAAAATTTATATATGATAAAAAAAATTTATATATGATAAAAAAAATTTATATATGATAAAAAAAAATTATATATGATAAAAAAAAATTTATATATGATAAAAAAAATTTATATATGATAAAAAAGTTGACTATATTTACTATATGAATGAACTAAAAAGAATTAAGTATCATACAAAAAAAAAATAATAATATATTTTGCGAGACAAATGAACTAAAAAAACATTAAATTCTTAACCATTTGTTGTCTCAGGATGCCGCAGTTATCAATTTCTTAATAAGAGGTGATTGTTCCCTTTAAGAAAGAACATCCAACTTGGGGAGTGAAAAAATACCAAAAGATTTTGCCAGAGTTCTTTAGTTTGAATATCACATCTAACATTTGTGTTCTTGTTCTGGTTTAAGCTACTAAATGTCTATCCTTTGCTTTTTTTTCAAATAACAGTAACAAAAATCCCAACAATTAAATAAAATGTACCAAATATTCTTTTTTTGTTGGTGCATATCAGGTATAAATGATTGGGTATATGTAAAAGATCTCTCGCTCTCCCCCTCTCTCTCTCTCCCTCTCTCACTCACTCACTCACACACACACTCACTCTTTCTCTCTCACACGTATTTTTATATCTGAGCGTGTAATACCTTTTATGTATATCTGATCTGAAAATAACGATGAAGCTAAAGAGAGAGGAAGAGAAGAGAAGAGAAGAGAAAGAGAGATATACAGAAATAGAGATAGATAGATAGATAGATAGATAGATAGATAGATAGATAGATAGAGAAAGAAAGTGAGACAGAAAGAGAGAGATACAGAGGGAGAGAGAAAAGCGACAGAGAGGTGGTGATAGATAAAGATAGGAGGAGCAAGAGAAAAATAAGGATATATACAGAGAAAGGATGGGAAAGGAAGAGAGGTAGAGAGAAATTGGTAGATAGTGGGAGAGAGAGAAAGAGAGGGAGAGAGAAAAGAGAAAGAGAGGTGGTGATTGATAAAGATAAACGTAGTGAGAGAAAAATAAGGATATATAAAGAGAAAGGACGAGAAAGGAACAGAGAGGTAGAGAGAAATTGGTAGATAGTGGGAGAGAGAGAAAGAGAGGGAGAGGGAGAGGAAGTAAGATATACCAATAGAGAAAAGAAGAAGAGTGAGAGGCAGGAGATAGATAGATAGATAGATAGATAGATAGATAGATAGATAGATAATGAACAGACTGAGATAGATAGATAGATAGATAGATAGATAGATAGATAGATAGATAGATAGATAGATAGATAATGAACAGACTGAGATAGATAGATAGATAGATAGATAGATAGATAGATAGATAGATAATGAACAGACTGAGATAGATAGATAGATAGATAGATAGATAGATAGATAGATAGATAGATAGATAGCTAGATAGATAGATAGATAGATAGATAGATAAGGAACAGACTGAGATAGATAGATAGATAGATAGATAGATAGATAGATAGATAGATAGATAGATAATGAACAGACTGAGATAGATAGATAGATAGATAGATAGATAGATAGATAGATAGATAGATAGATAGAGATTTTTACTTCTGCTGTGCCTTATCTCATTTTCGATGACTCTATGATGAAAATATACAAAAGAAATTATTTTTCTTTAAATTTGAGCAGCACATCTAACACTTGTGTTTTGTTCTAAGCTACTAAATTTCTATCCTTTGCTTTTGTTTCAAATAACACGAACAAAAATCCCATCAATTAAATAAACTGTACTAAATTTGCTGCCTTTTGTGGGGGACCTTGTATGTCACATTCCCATCAGCACTGCACAGTTCTTGATCCGCGAAATGTTTATCGCTGCTGAAAAGACATAGCCACCGGTGATGAATATATGCGCAAATATTGTTTGGTGAGAGGTTCGTCTATCCAACGGTATTATCGCTCTCGGGGTATCCGTTTCAGTTTTCGGGGAAATAAACAAAAGGCTTGACTTTTGGAACTGCCTTCGTGTGTGGTTACGCAGACGCACCCACGCACTGGATCGCACACACACAAACGCACACAGAGCTTACGGCCACATCATGTTAAAATAACGGTCCCCAGTACAACCACTGAAGTTAAGTAAGATCAAGCTTAGTCAGAACCTTGATGGGTGACTGCTTGGTAATACCTGGTGCTGTAAACTTGGGTGGTGTAATTTTGTTTTAATCGTTTAACCCTCCAAGCAAGACGGTACCGCCACTGGTGCGCAGGGGGTTACATGAGAGAGTAAAAGTTTAAGCAGGAGTAGAAACCCGTTCTAGTGGGTGTCAGAGAAAGGGCAAGAGAAGGATGGGATTACAGGTGTGATGACAGTTGCGAAGGTAGAGTGAGAAAGGAAAAGAACAAGGTACACAGGGTTATGTAGAAAGGACAAGGGAAGGACTGGAGTCAAGTGGGTAAAGGATGGGAATTGACATTGCATTTAAATATCTGAAGGTTGTAGCTGTCAGGAAAGCAAGTATACGGAAGACAGTTCCACGGGCGGGAACTGCTAGAAAAGAAGCTATTGGAGTAGAATTGTCGGCTGCCTTTGGTATATTTAACTGTAAAAGGGAGGAACTTGTTGCCAGTCTAGTTGCTCGAGTAAATTCTTGTGGGGGAGGCACCAGTAACCTAAATTCGTCGGAGCAGAAGCCATAATAATATATGTAGAAGTGGATAAGTTCAATTTTCAATTCGGTTCGTTATATTCACTACCCGCAAATATCCTTGGGAAAGGTATTAATCCACATATTATCCGCCTAGCTATGGGTTAATTAGTAAAACCTGTCATCAATAAATAATTATTATCACCAACACAGAAATTCTTACAATCTAAAAATAAAATTCCTACAAGCTAAAAAAATTGTTCTAGGTTTAAATAATAACCAAAGTTTTGACAAGTAATTGAAAACAAATCAATCAATCAATCTCTCTCTCTCTCTCTCTCTCTCTCGCGCGCGCGCGCGCGCGCACACACATATTTATTTGATGCTACTATAGTTTGAGGTCTCCTTCATATAGCTTGAGGTCTACCTACCTTTTCGACTATCGCGTGAAGTCTACCTCAGCACTGAACTATAATATAATATTTTATGTATATATATATTTATTTAAACCATATATTAATATTTATATATCTATATACTATTTATATTCAAACTAAAGGTCGAGGGGTAAAACTAAGTAAGCTACCAAATACAATACATGTATTTATTTTAGCGATAAACACTTCGTATATCTTGTAGGAATAGCACGAATAGATGATTGAATTTTTTCTCATCATCTTCCAGCAAAAATAATCAAGATGTGACCGGAACAGCTGATAACCAACACCTCGCATTTGTTTTTGTTTTTTTGTTTTTTTTTTGTGTGAATCATTATTTAAGCATCCAACCAATATACAATCTCCAAGAATTTAAATACAATGTCAATTCCCATCTCTTGTCTACTTGACTTGTGTGCCTTGTTCTTTTCCTTTCTCCCTTCATCCTCGCAATTGTCTGGTATTCCCATCCTTCTCTTGCCCTTTCTCTGACACTCCCTGTAACTGGTTCGTCTTTCTCTTCGCTCTCCTCCTGCTTAAACTTAAACTCTTCTCTTATGTAGCCCACTGCACACCAGTGGCGGTACCGCCTTGCTTGGGGTGAATCGATAAAAACAAAATTACTACTACACCTCATTTCCGTTCAAATTTGAATTCTAATATCATTACTTCATTGGCTTAAGCCCTTCTCATTTGTTTTTCTTTACTTTCCACTTCCTTTGTCTCGTTTTAATTTGTTCCTATACTTCTTTCTTTTTTCTTTTTCTCTTTATTTTTTTCTAAAATAGGTTAATTCTTTTTCTTTCTTTTTCCTTTTTCTCTTTATTTTTTTCTAAAATAGGTTAATTCTTTTTCTTTCTTTTTTCCTTTTAACTTTCTTTTCTTTGCTCTTTCTTTTCTTTTTCTTGTTTTCTTCTTCTTTTTTTCTTTATTAAACCTCTTACCTTGGACGGAAAATTTTCCAAAAAACGGAATATGAAGTGATACTTCACAAAATAAATTTCAAATGAAAGCGTTTATTACCATCATTACTAACTACCTGATGGGACATTGTTTTTTTCAAAGTCGAAACAAAATCTACAATTTTGTAGCAGTTATTTACATGTTCTAATATAAAAGAATGGTCAAGCCACATACCTCCCACTACCATAGAAGAAATTACCCTATAAAAGTCAATATCCCGCAACCCCTTCCTTTACTAGACCAAGCCTCCGGCATTAGAACCTTTTCTCATTCTTTTATTAAATGGGGTTGAAGATGCATGTCTTAAAATGACATGTTAAAAATGGGTATTTCCCCTCTAAATTTTATCTGAATATATATATATATATATACTCCCATTACGATTGAGCTCTCCAGAGAGGAAAAATTTTAAAAATATTTACCACTTCTGCGATTTACGCGTTACTCTTTAGCAATGAATTGAGTTCTTTCGTTGACTGGCGTGTGTTTACACCGCTTATATATCAGTTAGTTAAAGTGCCATACGTGATACACGCTTGGGCGATCATGTCTCGAAAGAGACATGACTGACTGGGCAGAAGATTATCCCGCAGTAGGTTGCCATTGCTTTCTGCGGTAGACTGGTTGCCGACCAAGGCTATAGAACCCAATCTGTCCTGCTATTTAACCCATAACTGGAAGGAAGAGACGGATTAATACCTTTCCCAAGGGTATTTGCGCGTAAGTGAATACAACAGATTCAACTGGAATTCGAACTCGGCTCCCCGATTTCTCGTTCCGAGCCGATATCCACTGTACCACAACGCACATCCTTACATCCTTATATATAACAAGCTAAAATTTCACCTCTCATTCTATGCGCCTATCACTTAGGGAACAGCAACTCTAATTGGCACAAATCGGTCAAGTTTCAATCCTGGCCAGAAGCAAGTATATGTCTAGCAACACTGATGAGTTGTGATACAGCGAAACAGGCTTGTATGTGGATAACCAATATATATATATATATATATATATATAGTGTATCGAGGCAGCAGATAGTTTTCTAAACATATACTGTTAAATATAAGAGACAATGACTCTCTTTTATTTTTAATCATGAGCCGTTCTAAACAGCGTATTTTGGCTTTTGGCTTTAATTTCAGGTAAAAATAAAGACTAAAATTCTCCAACATTTGCATATTTTTTTATTAAGTTGGTTCTAAGCTATCGGCTTACATGAGCCATCTTCAGAGAGGTTACAGATACATTAACATAAAAACATCAATCAAAGATGATTTTATCTTGTGTTGACATAAAACTTTGCTAAGCAACGATAACAGTTAAAAATAGCAAACGCAGTTCGTAAATTTGTAAGGCGGTTCTATGACGTCACACAGCATTATAGGTTTAGAACTATATATATATATATATATATATATATATATATATATATATATATATATTAGCACAAACAGTTTGTTACTTTAACTGAGCAGGTTCATACCGACTTCGAAGTTTTGTGAGGACATTGTTATGTTTTTTTTTATTCGTCAAGGCTGGTTTGCGAGCAAAATCATCTCTGATGAGTAAGAACACAATAATGGTATCCTCACGAAACTTTGAAGTTTGCATGAAGCGGTTCAGTTAAAGGAACAATGTTTTTGTGCATATCGACGCTCTATCTCCGCCTCACTATCGAGAACTTTACGATAAACAAAACTTGCCAAAATACATTTTATTAGTAATACTACAGGAAATACAGCAACATTGTCGCTAAATATTACCACAACTCACTACCTATATATATATATATATATATATATATATATATATATATATATATAGTCATCTGCAGAGAGATCTGTTTCGCTGCATCACAGCTCATCTGTACGGTTAGACTCCGATTGCTTTTAACCCAGGATTGAAATCCGACCGAATTGGCGTCAGGGGCGATTCTACCTCTGGGCATTAATTCTTTTCGGTTTTGTCTACATTTAACGTCTGATATGCTCACTTTAACTAATGTTGTTTCATTGCCCCTGAGGGTGCTGACATATTTCATGATAAAAATGAAGAGCCATCATTAAGTGAATCGCAAAATCTTTTTCTCGCGTTTTTATGTTCTGTTATAGGACAGCCATTGTTCAGCGATCTTCCTTGAAGGCAATTTTGTCTGAGAAATAGAATAAAAATTATGAAGTTTTGTTGAGGTAGTTGTTTATTTGGATCAAGCAGCCACTTGAGATTCGAAATATAAAAGGCAGTGAGGTGTTTAATTAAAAACCAAATGTCACAGGACTTAATATTTGCTTCATTATATTATTACAAAATGTCATTTATAAGTATTGAGATAGATAGATAGATAGATAGATAGATAGATAGATAGATAGATAGATAGATATGAAGAGGAATTATATACATACATGCATATAAACCGGCATAGATAGATAGATAGATAGATAGATAGATAGATAGATAGATAGATAGATAGATAGATATACACACAAAAATGTTAAATATAAAAATTTAATAAATCCTAATTCATTCAATAATTTATGTTATATCAATATTTGAAAAAAATCTTACGATCCAAAATATGTCTTGCCTTTACGTAAACCGCATGTGGTCGGTAATCTTTCAGTCAAAACTTCTATTTTTTCCGACTGGAGCCCAAGAAAAGACAGATTTTTGTCATTTGAATTTTTTTCATGAATAAGATTTTTGAAAGTATCTTTCGACTCTTACCTCTTACCAAATGTTCTAGTTATCAAACCAAATAAAAATCCGTAGAGAAAAAATCTGGTGTGTAATGGAGGATATGAACAAACCTCCTTCCCTCTAGGTCTTATTTGGCAGGGTGGCTACTCTTACAGAGTGAGCTCTTAAATTTATATCTTGGCGCTGCCATTAGTTTCTAATTTTATGATAGAAAATGTTTGATTTTTGTTTATTTTTTTTTTGTTTACTTTTTTACTGACATGCAAAACCCATTTTTCATCACCTCTACACTTAACATATACTTAACATCTCTTGAGGACAACATCCAACTAAATTGTAGCTCCACGGTGCATCCCTAATATTTCTACAACTTTACGCGAACGCAAAAAATCGCTTTGAAGGACACTATTGGCGAGAAAATCATGGCAAGTGATCTACTGCTGTGAACACCCAGCCAAAGAGCGAGACGGGTTGATCGCCCATGAAACACCTACATTGACCTGCTATGTTATGACATATAATACCTCCTTAATGACCTTCTGACCTTTGGTGCAGAGCCTAGATGGTTGACCTGTAAATGTCCGAGTTAGCTCGATCGAATAACAAAAACAACGCAACGCAATTATTAAATTATGGCATCTCTGGTTTAAGATTGCAGCAGATGGTTGAATATTGTCTTTGATTCTCAACAAAGAGTACGTGAGGAGATTAGAATCTCTCTTTGTAGTTTTCTCCAATTGCTTTGTGATTTATGTGGACGGTAAATCATAGGGCATATTTTTTTTAGGCCAAACCTCTTGTGTTTTGGCATGGATCCATTTCAAAAGCTTCTCTTGAAAGTTCTTTATTCAGAGTGGTTAGCCTTACAAAATGCGCTTGTCGGATATGTCACTGCGTCTCTTTATACTGCACACATGTTTTGTACAGTAAACAATGGCGAAAGTGTAGTTTCATAAAGTTATAATCCATCACTGAGATAAATTCTAAAATACACTATAAATGACACCCTGATGTGCCACAAAATATGTTAAGTGGCAAACCTGAACTTTTGCGCTCGCAACAAAATATGAAGTGTCAAAAAGAAACACTCTTCAGTAATTTTTACTGTTTTTTTAAAGTGGTTGTTAGTAATAATTTTTAATAAAACCTATACATACGAAAAATATGGAAAATTGGCAACAAAATTAATAAACACTATTTATTTATTAGATTTTTTACTTACTTTATTTAATAGATTTGTTATTGGGAATGGTTAACAAAATATCGACTAACAGCTAACAGTTGATTCAAACTTTTTAGGGATTTGCTTAAGGTTTATTCACATATTCTAATAGTTTAGTCAGTGTTTATTAATTTAAAAGAAAAAAAATTTTCACGCTTATTTCTTTATAAATTGGTATATATATATATATATATATATATATATATATATATATATATATATAAAGGAAACCTCAACACATCATTGAAATGACGTGTTGAGTTTTCCTTTATGAATATCATATTGCTCTGGATAATATCCATTGAGCTTTCTATATAGATATAACACTTAATATTTTATATTTAATTAATCTTGTTGGATTATCCTTACCGTTTACGAACTGGACATCTATACCTATATATATATATATATATATATATATATATATATATATATATACAACGGTCTTTATTGCAATATATATATATATATATATATATTCTTCACAACTCGACAACAGAATTATTGCAAAAATAAAATAAGGCATTATTTAGGAGCAAACAAGAGACTAAAGCTTTCATAATTGCAAATCAAGTTTAATAACTGCTAGTAAAGATTATGAACTCAGCGTGACAAGAGAATTATATACATATATATATACTATTTACGCTCTCACACTCTGATTGAGCACTCTGGAAGAATGGTAGACTTTGAAAAACAGTAGCTGCTCTGGCATCTACGCATCGTTCATTCAGCAATAATTAGAACACTCTCAGCTATTGGGCGTGTATAATGATATTATACACGCTAAAATATCTGCCTTCTTCTACCGAGCGTCTGTAGCTCAGATGTAGAATCGCCGACTGACGCCAATTCAGTCGGGTCTCAATCCTGGGTTAAAAGCAATCGGCTGTCCAACCGTACTGATAAGCTGTGATACAGTAAAACAGACCTATCTGCAGATGACTATATATATATATATATATATATATATATATATATATATCATTTCACCCCAAGCAAGACAGTGCTGCCACTGGTGCGCAGGGGGCTGCATAAGAGGAGAATGAATGGTTATGTAGACCGATGACTCAGACGAACCGGTTAACGGGGGTTTGACATAATGGGCAAGAGAAGGATGGGAATACTGGTGTGAAGAGAATCGCTTGAGAGTAGAGTGAAAAAGGGAGAACAACAAGATTCTGAGGATGTTAGGGAAATGATAAGTGAAGTATAGAAGTCAAGGTTATAAATGATAGTGATTGACGTTGCATTGAGACTCTTGGAGATTCTAGCTATCAGGGAAGCAATGATACGGAAAGGAATTACACAGGCAGTAAGTGAAAGAAAAGAAGCTAAGGAGTAGAAGCGGCGGCTGCATTTGGTTGTTTTTACTGTTAAAAAAAAGGTTGGACCTTGTTGCCAGTCTGGTTGTTCGAGTAAATTCTTGTAGAGTTGGCTCGTCGGAGCAGAAGCTTGTCGGAACAGAAGCCATGAAAATATTCGTAGAAAAGACAGAGGAAAGCCACATCCTATCGTTGATAAAATGACTGAAGCCGTACTGCCAGTTTTCTCGACTGGAACCTGTCGAACCCCACCCCGAGGGGCGTCTGACCAGATATGACAACAGTATTCAATGCATTGGCGGAGAGTTGATTTGTATATGTGCAAGATGGACTCAGGCGAGAGAGACTTACTGGCTCGATACAGTGACCCAACCTTTATAGCAGCAGATTTAGCTATTGATTCAATGTAGTCTTTTTACTTGAGGTCTGCTGAGAGAGTGAAGCCGAAGAGGCACAGTGTATTGCTTTCGAGGAGACTAGCTAGTTCCATTTTTATGGGGAGAGGGAAGGAGGTCTATGGTGGTTGGCGAATAACAGCTTCGTTTAAGAAGCATTAAATTTTTTCTTACCCCAGTCCACCACAGATTGGAGGTCCTTCTCAAGATCAGCAGTAGGGTTATCTTTGTCTGCCTTGGCAGATCTCTGACTGAAACAAGAGTAAACGGTGGTGTCATCAGCATAAATTCCTACTTAGGATTTCATCGCATCAGGGAGATTATTGATGAAGATCAGAAAGGGTGTCGGACCTAGGATGGAACTCTAAGGGACACCCTCGATCTTGTGAAAGGATCTGGAGGCGTGCCCGTTCAAGACGATCTTCAGTATGCGGTTTGATAAAAACGATTGGACCAAACCAAGAAAGCATCCAGTGATATAATAGCCCTGTAGCTTGCGCAGAATGCTGGCGTCCCAGACTCTATCAAATGCATTGGAGATATCTCGAGCTTCGCCGTTCTCCTCGAGGGCTTGGTATATGTACTCAATGATGGTAGTTAGCAAATCAGCAGTAAACCAGGTAAGTCGGTCTGTCCGAGAATAATTTATGGGCGTTGAGATGTTGAACTATTTCAACATTGATGATAACCTCGAACACTTTGTTGAAAATTGTTAGGGGGCTGATAGGCCGATAATTATACGGTTCTGAGGGTTCTCTTGAGTTCTTAAATACAAGAACCACAAGCATGAAAACAAGAAGCAGATAGTAATTATAGCGTTTAGAGAAGACAGGAGATTTTAGGGACACATATCTTCAAGAAAATGAACTGAATTCCGTCGCATCCGAGCGCCTTATAGGGGTCAAGTTTTGAGATTATCTTGGGGACCAGAGATGGAGTATGCAAACATCAACTCAGTTGAACCTCAGTTCTAAGAGGGAAGTCGGATGCGAATACTCCCGATGGGTCAAATGCGGTGTCGGAGGAAAATCTGCGAGCATAGCACTCGGCCTTGTCCACTGTGGCAGCGAAGACCTCAAATTTATTTATTAAATGAGGGATAGAGGATTTGCTGTTGTTTAGCACACATTTGCAGAGCCGCCGGTAGTCTTTAGAGCTGAACTCGTGAGCGGCTTCATTCTCTCAACAAACAACAGCTCTTACACTCATTACGAGCAGAAAAAAATAGGCGTCTATTGCGGTCAGATGCGTGGTTCCGATGATTTCTGTGGGCAATGACAGCAGAGAAAGCAGGAGAGAGCCAGGGTGACGAATGAGGTTTAGGTCGGAACTTACTGACCGGGATGAAATTATCGATGCCAGCTTTCACCCAGGAGAAATTCTGTTGGTAGGAGGTTCCTGAAGGGAGTTGGATCGGAGAGAAATACTAATGGAAAGGACAGTATGATCGAAGTTTCCAAGTGGACAAATTTGCAAGGCTTGGCAGAAGTTAGGGACAAATGTGACACAGAGAAGCGTGTCCTATACGGATTCTAGGAAAGCGCGTGGGGAAATCCACCACTTGTGTAAGAGATTGAGTAATTGCAAAATAACGATGCTTTTCAATCACTTGGCATGGTGGTCATTAAAATCACCGAACACAAATATGTTAGTGAAAGGCTGGTAGGAAGTAGCCTTATCTATATTGTCTGAGATACTGTCTAGCAGGGAGCAGTCGGGAGAGGAAGAGAAACGGTAAAGAAAGAAAAGATAGCTAACCGGATTTAGAAGTAAAAGACGGAGACACATGTATGAGCGGTCATGAGGTTCGAGAGAGATCACCCTAGTCTGATATAAACCCTCAGACCATGCATATGGACATTGGAGTCCATCGTTAAGAAGGAAAGGTAGCCAGGAAACGAGAAGTCAGAGGATGGGATTGAGGTGTTAAGATTAGTTTCGCAAAGTACGAGGATGTCAGGAGACTTTTTGTAGAGGAAAGACATCACACTGCAGAATCTGATACGCATACCATGAATATTGAATGGTTTAGGCAATTTTGGTTTAGTTGGTTTAGCTTTGCTTTGCGAGACACTATTGTTCATTTTTGTGTTGTTGGTGAGAAGAGACTTCAAGTAAAGCTGGAGCGGACTGCAGAATAGTGTGGCCTTGTGGTTGCCCACCGGAAGCGCTTGCAGGACACCTATCCATGCACGTCAAGGTACTGCAAGAACCCCGATTTTCCAACTGTTGATCAGAACAGCCGCTCTAGACACTCTGCAAGAGGTATGGCTTCTAACTAACAGTTGGAAGAAGCAACCAAAAACTGCCAACCCGGTACCATCAAACAGAAGGGATGCTGCCAACGACCGCTCACATCCATGAAAAATTGCGGGAGCATCAATATTGAGGTCTCAGAAGGGAAAGAGAACCGGGAACCACTTCCTAAACAGGAGACAAGATATAAGCCTCTACTCCTGTTCAATAAAACTGGGAGGAGTGTGAACCGGGCGATAGTAGGATCTATGTATTCCATTTCGAAAAAACATGAAAATAATTTTTTAAAGTTAAATTGACTAAGTTTGATCTTAGTTAAAGTCAGAAGGTCACTTACTGGTTAAGTAGAGAACTTAGACAAGTATTAGCTAACAAAACAAAGACAAAAAACCCAAACACAGCCCAGAATTGAAGAGGCTGGACACCAACCAAATGATAGGGTCATACAGAGAAAAGAGAAAGAAAAATATCACAGCCTAGATTTGGAGAGGCCAGTTAAGTGAACATGATGTTCCATTTCGACGTACAATTTTCCTCTTTTTTTTTTCTTTTTGAAAAAAACAAATCGAACGAAGTGATTAAATTTAGTCTTAACTATACTATATATGCCACACTGGCTGGAGAAGTTGGGTTTGGGGTTTGGGGTCAGTCATTTCGGAAGGGAAACGGCAGATACATATCGAAACACAAAATAATAAAATAAAATAAAATTTAGTCCCTAATGCAAGAGAGTATTCAACCAAGTTAGAAAATCCACGTGAGAGCGAACATTCATTAAACAATTCAAAGACAAGAAAAACAAAACAGAATTTAAAAATATATATATGAAAACCACTAATATTCAAGAATTTAAACAAAACTGAAATTTAACGTCAATTTTGACTGGACACTAACGAAATATATATATATATGTTATATATCGCCGTACGACGACAAACAACAAACACGCATATATAAAAATATAAGGTTATATTTTTATTACTGACGACGAACCCGTGTGGAATAGAGAGTGGAAGAGTGAGAGCGCACATAGAATGGGTCGACGGGAGTGTAGTCTTGCCTGTAGTGTCTCTCTGCTTCCACTGGCCGTTCTCTGCTGGCGAATCCGTGTGTCGAGGTCTTTATATAGTCTTCTAGAACCGGGACATTCCTTCCGGTTTTGCCTCGCCCACGCAACGCCCACGTAATTCTAAGAGACACCTGATCTGTTTGCCTCCGTAGTCATTTCCGCCGCTGTCGGAAATAAGGTCAAACGACATCCGCTCCAGGCCCCGACAGGATGTATTTCTCAAACACCTGTCTTGTCGTTCGCCGACCCCTTCACCGACGGGAAACACCATCGCTTGCATCAACCTTCCTCGGGTGGGGCCAGATTGTTATATTACATATATATATATATATATATATATATATATATATATATATATATATATATAAAGTGGTTAATACTAGTGGAAGTACCATCCACAGTAAGGTCTTTATTTTTAAAAAGTGCTTAATACAAAGGAAACGTATTTTATTATTTAGTATCATATGAAGATTATCAGTGCAGCTATAACTTTGTTTCAGTGTATTTTTATTAAAAGAAATATTGCTAAGGGGGTTATTACTTATTAGCTTGGAAGTGTTTCTGAACTAGTTTAAGGAATTTATTGCCTAACTTGGTACTAACCATATGATTAAATGTTAGCGTGTAGCAAATTATCCTTCTGTTTCGATTATGCATGGTATTATAATTAATTTGCTTATATTTAATGCAATTGCATTTTTGCCACTGTTATTTAGGGTTGTATTGTAGTAATGGCTGTGTTCATAGAAAATGTCTTCAGTTGAGGAATTATTGTTTATTCTGTTTTCAGAATGATTAATAAATATTTGTATTAGTTCATACACACAATTCTTTTAAAATGTAATAACCTCCAACCCTAGTTTATTCATTTGATGGCCTTCCTTATTTTTAGTTTAATTTTATTTTTTAAATCTCCTTACTTATACATATATATATAACCAAGTAAATTAACCACATTCCACTGCCTGATGATGGTGCATTAAACACCAAAACTTTATAGCTCTTAAGTTGCAGTATGCAATAATAATAATAATAATAATAATATATATATATATATATATATATATATTACGGACTATTGTCCTCATCTTTGTTGCAATTTGTACGACATTTTGGCCGTTGTACGCTCCAGCCTTCTTCAGGTGCTAAGAATTTAGAACCGAACCCTTTATTACTCTTTATTATAAGAGAGAGAATTTTCTTAATTTTTTTTTTATAATCTTGTCACCCCAAGTAAGGCATTTTACTGCCACTGTTGTGCATGGGGTTGCATAAGAGGAATGTTATGAGAATGAGTGACAGGTTTCAGGGGGTGTCAGGAAGTGGGTAAGAGAAGGATGAGAATACTGATGAGGGTGGTGTGGAGAAGAAAATAGCATGAGAGAGAGGATGAAAGTTAGTGAAATAGGAGATGACTATTGACTTTACATTTGGATACTTAAAGATTGTAGCTGTCGGGAAAGCAAGTAAGCGGATGGTAATTCCACAGGCGGGAAGTTCGAGAAAAGAAGCTGTTGGAGTAGAATTTGCGTTTACATTTTATTGGTTTTACAGTAAAAGGGTTGGACCTAGTTGCTAATCTTGTGGCTCGAGTAAATTCATATATAGGGGGAACCAGTGAGCTGAAGTTCATCGGAGCAGAAGCCGTGAAAGTATTTGTAGAAGAGACACAGGGAAGCTACACTGCGTCGGTGAGAAAGTGACTGTATTCTAGCTGCCAAGTCGGGATCTATCATATTACTTAACATAAATAAACTTGAATAAAATTTAAAAAAAGAATGCAACAAAATTCTAAGAAAGACGAACTTAACATGATTCAAACAGCTGGATTTCTTTCGGTGTCACGTCAAGCGGAAGTTGACTGGTACCAACCCGTTTGGCAACAGCTGACTTCCGTTTCCGGTAGTTCGCTTTTATAACGGAAGGCGCTAGAGAACAAGCAGAATAAATGGCTGATCACATTTATAAATTGTATATAGTGCCGTGGACGTTGTGTTTGTATAAAAAGTGTTGTCCTCATACGTGCACGAACAAATACAAATACGGAAATATCTCGAACAAGGAGAAGAACATAAGAGAACGAAAAGGATGCGAAAAGATTGGTAACAACCGGATTGCAGCAACGAGAAACAGGGGAGGTAATCAAAATAGTCAAAATCTTAATATTAAGAAAAGAAAGATGCTGATGAGGAAAATATGTTGCTAAAAAAAGAGAAAAAGACAAATAGACAAACACGTTATAGAGAAAAGAAAAACCTTGAAGCGACAGAAATGTGCTTCGAATGATGAGAAGAACATGCACAGAATTGATAGAAATTGAAGACGTTCCACGCAAAAGAGGTACTACAAATAAACTGATGCTCTTACTCTGTTGTGGAGTAGTTTTCGCACTGAAGGTTATAATCGTGCTATGTCGGTTGTTAATCGACTTAACGTACCCAAAATGTTAGGAACTTGGTAATATTTCACTGAAAGCTGACTCCTGCCGGCTAATATCAACTGCCTAGTAGTCCTACTGAACTCCAATAGAAGTCTAAAGAACACCCATGAACTTCCCCAGAAGTTCCTGTTAACTCCATTATCCATTATCTGAGTCCATTATCTGAGGAATATAGGTGTGTTTCCCCATAACACACTCGGAAAGAGACTGCTGAAATTTCTGGAATATATTTTTACTATATTTCACCGAATGCAAGGTCTAAGAGCCACTCAAGTTAGAAGGTAACTGTTGTGGATCCAGAATAGGTCCGGAAGAAAACTCGAACTCGGAAACTAGTGAAACATATATATTAAACGGAAATGAAATACAAGAGGGTTACACGTCAGTCTGACTGCCAAGTATTAGACCGGGGTGACTCAACTTAACTCAACTCCACATTCTCTCGATATTCATAACAGAAAGAGTTCATTATAGTCCAAAAAAGGGTAGGTCTCATAACAATAACTAAATGAGATTTTGACCCAGGAATCAAAACAGAAGGAAAAACAGCAACAAAAATGACACTAATATTCTGAATCAAGATACAAATGATACAGTGCTGATACCAGGCACAGAAAGGAAACTACAAAACCTCATACAGAAGGAAGCGGAAGAGAGTGACAAGAAAGGACTACAAGTAAACTGCAAGTAAACCGAATGCATGGTCATCAGTAAAAAGTGCAGCAAATATGCCAAATATAGGTCGGGAATACTAAAATCAAGCAGGTACAAAAATTTAAATACCTGGGAAGTGTTATAACAGAAGACGGAAAGTGCGATACAGAGATACGAAGGCGAATTGGCATGGCGAATGAAGCATTCCAGAAGTTGAGTAAAGTATTAAGAAACAGGACAATTTCGCTAGAAACAAAGAAGAGAGTACTGGATTGCAATGTGATGCCAGTTCTTCAATATGGCAGTGGATGCCGAACAATATCATCAAAGATGAAGGAAAAACTTTAAGCAACTGAAATGTGGTTCTATTGAAGGATGCTGCGAATATCATGAATCGAGCATCTTAGCAATGATGAGGTGTTGGAAATGATGGAAACGAAAAGGAAATTAATACTGAGCATCAGGAAGAGACAGCTGAAGTTCCTGCATTAAGGAAAGAGCGCTTGGAGAACCTGATACTAACAGGCCAGATAGAGAGAAAAAGAGACAGGGGAAAGCACCGGATAACATATTTGAAGGACCTAATCAGGTGGATGATGGAACGAGGGTTGCATGGTGTAACAGGAGAAGGCGTGCTAAGAACTACCAGGGATAGGGAGAGGTCGAAAGCCATGATCGCCTACGTCCTGAAAGGACAGGGCACATAGAAGTATTATTTGAACACAAAATGAAGACGGAGAGCTTGCAGAATTTGACACTCACAGTACTTATGAAAGCGCAAAAGAACCATGGTGTTTTATCGCGACAACTACGTAATGAGTATATTTGAATGAATGGGTGAGAGGGGTCTGTGTTAGATAGCGAAAAGACAAAAATTACTAAGAGTTAGAAGGAAGTTGTGAAGAGCCATGATTTACGTTAGGAAGAGACACGACACTAAAAAGAAAAATATTTATTTTTCCTCCTTTTCCGAAAACCGCGAGCAGCTTCATCGGATTGGAAGCCCAGTTTAAGACGATGTTTCAAAATTGTCAGAATTTCAATATTTATACATCTCATTAGGAAATGTAGTTCTACCGACGAACTGTGAGAAGAACATGGACAGAGCATGTGAAAGACGATGAAGTTTTAAGAAGAATTACAAAGGAACCCACGATAAAAAATCAGAGAGAAACCAATGAAGATCCAGGGACGCATAATGAGGAAAGAAGGCTTCGAAAATTTAATACACATTAGGTTTACAGTAATAGAAAGAGGAATATGACCATGAGAATAATGTATTTTTAAAAAGAAACAAAATCCAGTGGACAATCACCTCACAGAGAAAAGAATTATTTAAGCGGCAGAAATATGGTTCCATCGACGAACGCTGAGAAGATCCTGTACAGAGTTAGTGGAACATCAGGACGATTTACTTGGAAAGAGGGACAACAAAGAAACCGGTGCTCCCCGTTGTAGAGTTAGCTTGAATCAAAGTTCAAATATACTCGTGCGAGGTTGATGTAATGTTTATATGGCACCAGGCGAAAACCGGTGTTCCACCAAAAAAGGAACCGTCTTAATGGTGATCCTTTCTTTTTACATGTCCCTCCCTCCTATGATCACAATGCGTACATTTTGTGGTCACTTTTCGGGAGTAGTCATGACTCGAACCTCGCATTGTGGGGATTGTGGTCTTTTTCCCTCTATCTGGCCTGTTAGTATCAGGTTCTTCAAGCGCTCTTTCCTCAATGCACGTCCAGGAACTTCAGCTGTCTCTTCCTGATGCTCAGTATTAATTTCCTTTTCGTTTCCATCATTTCCAACACCTCATCATTGCTCAACTTTGTGTTACCTTTGTGCTGCGCCGTAGAATCGGTGGGTAGATGATCGGGTTTTTGGTCGTGGAGAGCCATGACCCACAACAAAACACTTAGAAGAATTGTTTTCCGTCCATTTTTCGAATTCTGAGAGCAGCAATATCGGATTGGGGGCCCATTTTAAGGTTTAAAAAGAATTACAAAGAAACTGAGGGTATGCATCAACTAACAGGACAGATTGGGTTCTATAGCCTTGGGTGGCAACCAGTCTACCGCAGAAAACATGTGCAACGTACTGCAGGAAATTCATCTGCCTAGTCAGTTGTGCGTGTATTAACTGGCTAAATAAAGATGGAGTACTTTGTCTCTCACACTATATATGGACGGCAACAGTAAACAGGGATATAGGAGGCAACTACGATATTAGCTTATTTGAATAGATGGCTGAGCAGGGTCTGTGTTGGATAGCCAAAAAACGTTGCTAAGAGTTTCAAGGAAGTTGTGAAAAGCCATTACCCATTATGAAACACTTAGAAGAAAATTGTTTATTTTCAATTCATTTTTCGAATTCCGCCAGCAGCGTTGTCAGACTACAGGCCCAGTTTAAAATAATGCTTCAAAATTGCCAGAATTTTAATATTTATATCTCTCATTAGGAAATGTAGTTCTAATGCAGAGAATAACATGGACAAAGTCTGTGAAAGATAAGGAAGTTTTAAGAAAAAAATTACAAAGAAGCTGATTTTAAAAAGATCAGTGTCAAAACCGCTTCAATTTTCTGCGGCACATAATGAGGCTTCGAGAATTGAATAAAGAGAAGGTTTGCAGTAATAGGATGAGAAATATGTCAATAACAATAAGAAGAAGAATGTATTTTAAAAAAAAGAAACAAAATCTAGTAGACAATTACATCACAGAGAATAAAAGTCTTTTAAGCGACAGAATAATGGTTCCATCGACGAATACTGAGAAGATCCTGCACAAAACTAGTAGAAATATATATATGTATAGATAGAATAAACTTCCGTATCCAAAGAAACACTATTCTAAAAAGTGCTCAATACAGAGTACAGCAAATAATATTTATTTAGAATGTATAACATAAATGTGTTAAAATATCAATACAAATATAGCCATGTTGCTTCGACACTATCTGTGTCTTATCAAGTGATAACTGATAACTGACTCTGAATTTACTAATGTGCTTTATAATGTACTGGATATCGGCTCCGAATGAGAAATCGGAAAACCGAGTTTAAATTTCGGTAGAATTCGTTTCATTCACTTACAAATACACTTGGAAAAGGTATTAATCTATCTCTTCTCTCCCAGCTATGAGTTGAATACCCAGACAGATTGAGTTATATAGCTTTGGTTGGCAACCAGTCTACCACATAATGTAATGGCAACCTACTGCGGGAAAATCTTCTTCCTAGTCAGTCATGTCTCGAAAGATGTTTGATCGCCGAAGCGTGTATCGCGTACGGCGATTAACTGATTAAATTTACTAAAAATTAATTTACTCTTTTCGGCTTGTTTTCTGCGAGCACTTCGGCTACTTCACATTTTAATTGTGCAGGCCTAGTCTAAGAGATCGGGGTAATCGCCCCTACTCATGTTTAATCGACAGACAAAAGGGAACTGTTTATTTGTTTCTAATGAAATCAAATGTGAAACTATTTTTGCGGGAGAAAGAAAAAAAGGAAAATGAATTCGAAGAAAGCGACGACTAAAAAATAAAGATTTCAAAAGCATTAACAGAAGACAGAAATTGTTTTGTTTGGGGTTTGGGGTTGATGTGGAAATATAAAAGATCTGAGAGAGAAAAGGCAATAAAAAGAAGAACGTTGAGAAGGAAGAAGGAAAGAATAAGATTAATTCTTTTTTTGCGGATTATCAGTCTTCTGTCGGTTATTTAAAGCCAGAAAATATATATTACAGTGAGAAATTTTTTTTTTGAGATTTTTTTTTAATCATTTCACCCCCAACCACGGCATTCCACTGCCACTATGGTGCAAGGGGTTACATAGGGGAAAGTGATGAGAAAGAGTGGTTAAACATAGGAAATGTCAGAAGGAGGGTGATAGACGGGTAGGGATACAGAGGATGAGGGTTGGGTAGGTGGGAAGAGTGTTTGAGAGAATGGAAGCGAGTTAGTGTGCTAGGAGGTGTCTATTGAACTTACATTTAAACTCCTGGAGATTGTAACTGTCGGGGAAGCAAGCATGTGGAAAGGAATTATAGTAATCGTTTCGTGATACAGGTTTTAGTAATTAACTTCTAGACGTAGAGAGCTTTGAATTCTTACCTTTCCCAAGGGTATTTGAATGTAAGTGAATAAAAAGAACCCAATGGGAATTGGAACTTAGCACTTCCATTAACAATTCTGAGCCATTATTCATTACACTACCCGCAGATCCAAGCTTATAGAACCTGGTTTTCTCTTTCTTACATAAGCATTTTTAAAAAACTTCCAGTGAATCCGTCTCTTCTTCTCCCAGCTATGGGTTAAACAATATGGCAAACTGTGCTTTCAATTCTCAGAGGGCAAAGTATCTAATAAAAAGTTTGAATTACGAGTAGAAACCCTAAAAAAAGTTAAAAGGAAACCACTTCGTTATTTTTACCAAGAAGTCATGTCAATTCACGCATATTAAAGAAAAGGACGGTGTGGAGAGATATGATTTCTTATAGCAAAGAAATAAAGAGAGGTACTGTTCTTCGTTTAATCGGACTTCAAACTCTAACATGAGCCACTTATGGGTTAACTGTTTCTTTTCCTATTGATATGGCTGCTGCTTCTTGCAAGGTTGTTTTTCAGGCTATTTTCAGCGCACCTTAGCAGAATTCGATTTAGTCAAAGGGTTGATTAAATTTCAAAGCATCAAGCAATTAGCTGCTTGTGGGCCGGGCCTGCCCGCTCGCCTGTTGGCCTACGAACTGGGAACAATAAAACAAAATCCGCTCAGCACAGAACTGAAACATCGGTTTGTAAGCCGCATGCTTGAATTATTGTCAATGTCGGTTCACCTCTGACCACCAAAGCAGTGCTCTCATCTCCAGCTTAGGATCATCTACAAAGGGGAGACGTATAAATCCGCCCACACAGTGACAAACACAAACATAAGAGGGCACTCTTGTATGCACACTGCACCCTGCGTGCACTGATACACCCACACAGACATATCAAATTATCTAATATATATATATATATATATATATATATATATATATATATATATATATATTTCATTATAGTACTCTTATAAAAGCATCCAATTTGTTTTCATTATAATACTCTGTTAAATTCTAACATTGAGTTCTATTCAGATTACAGTCCCCTATGGATTTAACCTTACCAAGAATCGTACTTTATATATATATATATATATATATATATTATATATAAGGAAAATTTCCACTCCAGCATATATATATATATATATAGATAGATAGATAGATAGATAGATAGATAGATAGATAGATAGATTTATATGTATGTATTTATGAAAAGTTTATTTATGTATATATGAAAGTTTCCCCCCACAACACACATTCTCGCTCTCTCTCTCTTTCTCTCACACACACACACACACATAAATACAGTATGTAAAATTTAAAAATTATCAGTTCCACTGTGTGTGTGTGTGTGTGTGTGTGTGTGTGTGTGTGTGTGTGTGTGTGTGTAAAAGTCTATCTATACATGTACATTGAAATGGAAACTTTCCGGATAGATAGATAGATAGATAGATAGATAGATAGATAGATAGATAGATAGATAGATGTGTGTGTGTGTGTGTGTGTGTGTGTGTTGATTAGGAAACTTTCATATACATACAAATATATATATATATATATATATTTACGTTGGAGTGGAATCTTTCCAGATAGATATATATATATATATGTGTGTGTGTGTGTGCGTATGTGTGAGAGAGAGAGAGAGAGAAAGAGAGAGAGAGAAAGAAATGTATAGAGAAAATGTATAGACATTCTTGTAAACATAGATAATAAGAAGAGAAGATCGAATGGAAGGCACGAAGGAAGAGTCCGTAAGACAAACATACGGAAGTTAGGAGGAGCTTAGAAAAATAATAGCATACGTTTTCCAAGCAACAAATGCGCGCATGCGCGCACGCACACGCGCACATAAACAGATAGATCCGTGTGTCTATTCTTGAAATGCCCCATTACATTTCAGTGGATGTTTCTCTGAAGAGACAAATTGAGGAAATCAGAGAATAACAAATAAACAAGAGGTAAAAGAAAGTACGTAGAAATGAGGGAAAAGTGGAAATTATACGAATGAAAGAAAGAAGAAGATTAAGTAGCTTTTGAAGAAGAAGTATAAGGGCAAAGTATAAGTGATAGCAGTATTAATGAGCGGGAAAAATGAAAAAAAAAAGAGAAGGTAAAAGAAAATAATTAAGGTGATAGTAAAAAAAAATAAAGAATTGGATTCGAAGAAGAGAAGAGAAAAAGGACCAAGATGACAAAGGGAAGTTGAAAAAGTAATAAAGAAGAAACCTAATGCAACAAGCAAAAAAAAAAACATAGAAATGAGAGAAGGAGAGAAAGAAAAAAGGGTAGAAGAAGAAGAAGAAGAAGAAGAAGAAGAAGAAGAATTCAACAGTAAAAAAAAAAATTATAGAAAGGGAGCAAACAAAAAAAAAGAAGAATGCAACAGGACATGAAAACCATAAACAGGAAACAAGGAGAAAAAATCAGCAGGAGAAGAAGACCACAGAAAGGGAACAAGTTGAAGAAGAAGAAAGAAGAAGAAGAAGAAGACTCAAACAGGCCAAGAAAATCATGAAAGAAGAAGAAGATGAAGAAGAATGAAACAGGCCAAGAAAATCATGAAAGAAGAAGAAGAAGAAGAAGAAGAATGAAACAGGCCAAGAAAATCATGAAA
The DNA here is from genome assembly GCA_037127315.1 of Ascarosepion bandense. Classification (NCBI taxonomy): domain Eukaryota; kingdom Metazoa; phylum Mollusca; class Cephalopoda; order Sepiida; family Sepiidae; genus Ascarosepion; species Ascarosepion bandense. Next base: position 2,959,556 of record JBBBDQ010000332.1, read on the forward strand.
GAAGAAGAAGAAGAAGAAGAAGAATGAAACAGGCCAAGAAAATCATGAAAGAAGAAGAAGAAGAAAGAAGGAGAAGAATGAAACAAGCTAAGAAAATCATGAAAAAAGAAGAAGATGAAGAAGAAGAAGAAAGAAGAAGAAAAATGAAACAGGTCAAGAAAATCATGAAAGAAGAAGAAGAAGAAAGAAGGAGAAGAATGAAACAGGCCAAGAAAATCATGAAAGAAGAAGAAGAAGAAGAAGAAGAATGAAACAGACCAAGAAAATCATGAAAGGAGAAGAAGAAGAAGAAGAATGAAACAGGCCAAGAAAATCATGAAAGAAGAAGAAGAAGAAAGAAGGAGAAGAATGAAACAAGCTAAGAAAATCATGAAAAAAGAAGAAGATGAAGAAGAAGAAGAAAGAAGAAGAAAAATGAAACAGGTCAAGAAAATCATGAAAGAAGAAGAAGAAGAAGAAGAAGAATGCAACAGAGTTTTCCTCTGTTGCATTCTTCTTCTTCTTCAAACAGTCAAACAGTCTTCTTCTTCTTCAAACAGTCAAAAAACAGAAAGGATATGAAAAGAAAAAATCTAAAGAATACGAAGAAAAAAGAAGTAGTATTTTCATGCAATAGTCGAAGAGAATTGTCGAAAGAAAAAAAAGATAGAACAATGCCAAAAAAGTATGTTGACAATATGGAGTAAAATGAAGAGTAAAACAAACGTAATCTGCAGCAACAGTCACAAAAAAACAAGAGAAATAAAAAAAATTATTCCACAAAAAGAAGAGAATAAAAAGCGGTTAATTGAAAAATGCAACGAAACAGACAGAAAGAAAAGACAGAAATAAAGAATTTCATTAAAGAAAGACGGAAAAGGCGGAAGAAAAAATGTGTGGGCAAATGAAGACGCAAAAACAAAAAAACAAGAAAAACTTGCAAGAAATATTTGACATAGAAAGAACAAGAAAAAAATTGAACAGAACATCGCAATTTTAATTACATCAGCGCGGCTAATTAACTGGAGAAGAAAGCAAAATAGATTCATGCACTATTTTCCTTTAAATCTAACCTCAACCGATTGGGTGCACGCCTTATAATTCAGTTCTCTGACCCAGGATCGCTAACGCCTTCTCTATAAAGCCGGATCGTAAGGGAGACTTTTACGATAGACAACACCAACTGCAACGCATCACCGCGGAATGTCCTCGGTATAACGATAAAGTGCATCCGGCAGCAAAGATTCTGATCAGAAGGTTTTGAAAAGTGTAGAACCTCCCCGTTGCAGCTGATACAAGTAAATACACCGTGAACATTACACTTTTTGCGCTCATTTTTTAAGGGATGTTGAAAAACTTCTCCAGTCGAACTCCACAAAAAATTGATATTTTTTTTTATAATCATAGTAATGTAGTTTACTGCCACTGGTGTGCAAGGGATTACATAGGTGGAAAGTTATGAGAAAGAGTGATAGGTTACAGGGGGTGCCAGGAAGAGGGTAAGAGAAGGATGAGAATACTGACATAGGAAGTCTTGGCTTTTGAATTAGGAATGCTTGGTAGGTTTGCTTTTTCCCTTATTTTCTTTTGTTGTCGTTCGTAGGTTTAGGTTTCCGTCTTCGCTAGGTGGCGCTTTTTATTTTTATTCTTTATTTTTATTTTTAATGTTTATGTTTCTTAATTAAAGTTTCCCCACCTTTTTGCGTTTGGTGCTTTCCTTTTCTTTTCTTTTTTTTTCTTTTTTTTTTTTTTGTGGTCACGTGGGTTATTGAGTTCTCTTTATTTTGTCGTTATTTTCCTCTTTAGCCAACCTTCCGTAAAGATCCGTTTAGGTGAAACCTTGGTTGGCTCACTAGGTTAATTTACTTATATATATATATATATATATATATATATATATATATACGTATACGCTTGTATAAATATATGATTAGAAATACATATACACACGCATACATACACACACGCACACACACACATATGTGTTTCTGTGTTCTGATTGGTTGGTTGGTTGGTTGAATTTGCATCGTGCTAAACCTTGTTGAGTTACTTAATGTCAATAATGTGTTATAGGGCACACAGTGTGAATCAAACTACTTACTAGTGATAGTCAACCAGACATGTTTCGCTAACCATTACCACACGCCGAATTGTTTTTTATGAGTTAATCTATCAGTGATTGAAGAGAAATTATATTGAATCTACACACACAGACACACACACACACATACACATACAGAGAGAGAGAGAGAGAGAGAGAGAGAGAGAGGGAGACTCATTCGAATTCCAGTCGCGCTCAACACGTGAAGACTAGAAAGAAACGCTCCTACAAGTATTCAAAACAACGCAGATGTTATATCGCAAACAATCAGAGCAGGAAGTGAAACTAACAATACCAAAACAAACTCATTTGAAAATGGCTAAAGAATTAGCCGAAAGTTCTTGAGACAATGAATGACATGGACGGTTTTTGTACTTCTTCACTTCCAATAAACGAATGCCCGAAAAAAAAAATAAAATAAAATATTTTCTTTGTACGTCATATTTAACGATTGATGTGTAAAAGAAAAATTGCTGCCCAAATATACATTAATCATATATATATATATATATATATATAAAGAAACACACACACACACATACACACACACACACACACACACACACACACACACACACACACACACACACACACATATATATATATAGGGTGATGGAAATGTCTAGACCATAGACAATTTACTTTAGATTTTTTTAATTTTTAACAAAATGTTGATTACTTAAGTATCTTATATTACTAAGAACATTAGAAACATCACACAAGATCACACAAACATCAGAACATTAGAAACATCACACAAGATATCAAAACCATAAGAGGAAATAACTCTGTTCACAAAAATGTGCAAAGATCAGGTGTCTCCCATGTAAAAAAAGTATTGGAAGGAAGGTGAAATTCAGTACGAATACTTATTGCAAACTGTACATCGTTATATAGTTAATTTTCGCAAGTAAATTAATTGTTATATGTCAACTGTAAATAGTTATATAACAAATTGTCTATGTGTTCAGACTTTTGAATTATTCTGTATATATATATATATATATATATATATATATATACACATCCATACATTTTACCACACAAGATTTTCTCACACACACGTTTAAAAAGTGTCCATCGTTTTAATATACTTGACACGTGTATTATTATGCACACGTACATCTAAACAGATAATCGTTCGTAAACATGCATACACTTGCATTTAAAATCAACGTCTGTTACTTTATTGCCCGTGCTACGGATCTGACCTATAAGAATCAAGCCCTGGACAACATGCCGGTATACTGCCTCTCGATTTAAATTTCGTTTTTAATTTTTCATTTCTTGTCTTTAAACAGATCTCTGAAGATGCTTAATAAAGTGAAACACGTTAGATTGAGACACATTTCCTACACTGTTCTATATTTATTTTATCATGCATATATATATATATATATATATATATATATATATATATGAAATTTAGGTAACATCCCGGTTATTTATACGGAAATGTTAAAATCCATAGATTAGACTCTCAAATTCCTATTCCTGTATATCATTCAGTTAAGTGCCATACGTGATACACACTTTGGGCGATCATGTCTCTTTCGAGACATGACCGACTGGGCAAAAGATTATTCAGCAGTAGGTTGCCATTGCTTTCTGCGTTAGGCTGGTTGCCAGCCAAGGCTATAGAACCCAGTCTGTCCTATTATTTGACCCTGGAGGGAAGAAACAGATTAATACCTTTCCCAATGGTATTTGTGCGTAGGTGAATGCGAGAAATTCGACTGGAATTCGAACTCGGCTCCTCGATTTGTCGTTCTGAGTCAATATCCACTGCACCACAATGCACATCCTATATATAAATTCTTGTATATAAATTACCTGAAACAATAAACAAACTGGTCTCGACATATGTGTTGAATAAATAAAGTGTTGGTTTAACCAAAGAATTCTTATATTATATTCTAGTAAATATAACAATTGCATTCTAAGTTCATTAGATGTGTGTTTTTTAGATTATTTTCTTATAATCGTTTCACCCCAAACTAGGTAGTTCTGGCACTGGTGCTTAGGGGGTTACAGTGAGAGAAAAAGAAGAAAAAAAAACAGGGAACAAGTTACTGAGGATGTCGTAGAAAGGACAAGAGAAAGTTAAGAATCAAGAATTTAAAAGATGACAACAGACGTTGCACTTAAACTTTTGAAGTTTGCACTTATCAGGGAAGCAAGTATATGAAAGGGAGTTCCACAGACAGTAAGTGCGTGAGAAGAAACTTATAGAGTAGAAGTGGCGGCTAAATTTAACTATTTCGATGCTAAAAGACTGGGACGTAGTTGCCACTCTAGTAGCACGGAAAAATTCATGTGGTCAGGGCACCAGGGAAAGAAGATTATTATCGGGGCAGAAGCAGTGATGATATTTGTAGAAAAGACAGAGAGAGGCCACATCGCGCCGGTGAGAAAGTGACTGAAACTGAGCTGCTATCTGGATCGCTTACATTGCAGATCCTTCTTTGGATTTTTTCGAGGATAGCATGAGCACCCAACCAGATAAAGAAACCATACAAGTACTAATGCAAAGCGTGTATAATCATCGTATGCCTCCATCGCCTAATATTAGGCCAACTATTTTGTGTAAACTTCTATCTTTCATGACGCAAGTTCCATTTTACGATCGTTATACTGGACTGCTATGTGATATCTGTCCTTCTATATGGCAGCGAATGATGGACGATCTCCTCAGAGATGAAAGAAAGATTTGAAGCAACAGAAATGCGGTTCTACAGAAGAATACTCAGAATATGGATTGAACATGACAAGGTTTTGGAGAGGATGGAAACGAAAAGAAAACTTTACTTAGCATCAGGAAGAGACAGCTGAGGTTTCTGGGACATGTAGTGAGGAAGGAGGGTTTGGAAAATTTAATGCTCATGTTATGTTACACTTCTGATGCTGGAAAACTATAAGTGTCTTGGCCGACAAACACAGAACACCTATATATGAAAATATAAACTGATACTTTTATTCTTCGTCGAAGCTTAAGTGAAATGGTAGTCAAAGGAAATCACGCACATGCAAGAGAGTTGTCGGGAGTCGTTGACTTACGGGATTGGCTTCGCTGCGTTCTCTCGACCTTCTCCCGGTGTCCTGCCTTTATTTTGTTTTTGGCCCCAAATATCCCAGGACTTATATAGGCTGAAATTTTCACGAATTTTGTTTTCTCGAATTTTCGCTCATCTCATATATGGCTTGACACATCTGTCAATCATTTTCGCTGATTATTGCCTTTGAAGCTGGCTGCTTTTGATGTAATCACGATTCCGTAGGCCTTGTTTATATTTTCTGCTTTCGAAGTCGACCACATTTCTGTCAGTGCTGCTTTTGATGTCGATCGTATTTCTGTGGGGTCACAGAACTATATTACACTCACAGGACGGATTGAATAAAAGAGACACAGGGGAAAACAGCACGAGACATACTTGATGATCTTGAGCAAGTGGGTGGCTGAGCGGGATTTGAGAGAGATACTAAGGGGAAAAGTGTTAAGAGCGACAAGGTATAAAACCAAGTGGAAGTCCATGATCGTCTACATACTGAAAGAAGAAAGAAGAATGTTAACATTTACACACAGACTGATGGTGCAGCTATGGGCTCATCTCTGAGTCCCACTTTCTCAAATTTATAAAAGACACATGTAGAAAACAAAGTATTTAATAATTTCTTTGAAACTCTCAATATATTCCAGATCAATTTATATTTTCATATTAAAGGAAAGCATCATTCTTCTTCATGTGCCGTGTCCCTTCAGGAAGTAGGCAATGATGGACTTCTACTTGTCTCTGTCTCTTGTCGCTCTCAGTAATTTTCTTCTTGGTATCTCTCCCAAATTCCGATCCGCCATCCATTTGCTCAGGCGTATCAAATATGATTCGAGCTGCTTCCTACTGTCTCTCTTCCCTCCTATCCTTTCTGTGAGTATTAAATTATCCAGGTTCTTCCTTTTCATTACCTGTCCTAGGAACCTTATCTGTCTATTCCTGGTGTTAAGTATGATTTTTTTCTTGTTTGCATCCTCTTCAACAACTCATCGTTGCTCACGTGGTATATTCAGCATCCTTTTGTAAAACCACATTTCTGTTGCCTCATTCCTCTCCTTCATCTTTGATGAGATTGTCTAACATTTACTTCCATACATAAGGACAGATATCACATAGCAGTCCAGCAATCTTTTCTTTGTTTCCAATGAGATTTACCCGTCTCAGAGTACTCTGTTTAGCTTTTGAAATGCGTCCTTAGCCATGCCAGTGCGTCTTCGGATCTCAGTGTCACACTTTCCATCCTCTGTCAGAACGCTTCCCAGGTATTTACATTTCTTTTATTTTAGATTCTCCGACCTGTGGTTGACATTTTGGGGTCTTCTTTTTTGTTGATGACCAAAGGTTAATTAATTAACCTTTGCGAATAACTTTTTTTCTGTATTTCACTTATAAACTCAACTAGCAATATAGCCCGGCGTTGCTCGAGTGTAATGAAAGCTTTAAAACTAATCCATGGTCCTAGAGCTCAGACTCAGCCTAAAGAATATTTGTGTGAAGTTTGGTGAGAATCGGATAAAAATTGTGGGTTTGTATAAAGGACATACAGACAGATAAACAGACACACACACAAACATCTTGCTTTATATATATAATATATATATATATATATATTATCGATTTTCTGCGCTATTGTAAGAGCTGCAACCTTGAAACTTCTGAATATCGTTTCTTATGTCTTTGTCTATCCTAGCTAAGAATACTCGCAGACGCTTATAGTACAACTGTGTAAATTTTTAAGAATATCGGTTAAGCCATTTTGGAGTCTATAGGTAATGGACACACACAGAGAGACATACACACACACAAAGTTCCATTTATAAATAAGTTTAGCTTAGATATTAGAAAGAGAATCCTTTTCCTTGAAGATCTCGTAGATGCCGATAATGATGATCTTATCACTTCACTGCATAAAAACCCACAAGTAAAAATCCATGACTTTTTTTATTTAAAAAGCGAATTTATCACAACTATGCAATAGAAAAAATAAGACCATGATTAATCATGCCATTATTTCTTCTTCGGACATATTATTATGGCATCGTAGCCTCGTTAGTTGTCATAATTCTTTCTGGTAATGTTTCTGTTAAATAACCCATAGAGATAATGATACAAAACTTATATAATCACCCTCAGCTCACACCTTCTAGTATTAGACCAAATACTGTACGTAAGCGGCTTTGTATCACACAAGTAACATTTTACGATCACTATGGGAACATTGACACAATCCAAGCTGTTATCCGTTACACCAGCTACACATCCAATCTTACAGCAATTTGTATTAAGGGTTTACTCATCTAGGCATTAACCAAGCCCAAATATTACTTTACTTCGGTGATCCGATGAAAACCTGTGTTTGAACGTGATACTATCTGAGATTATAGGAAAATAATAATAAAAATAATAATAATAAATTGTTAACCCGAAATGCACATATGTCCACAAATAATTGACCAACTTGTATCAGGTTGCACGGCATTAGCATTCACTGAATACAAAACTCGGCATTATAGGATCTACACTGAAAAATATGCAACTTTTGCACAAAGAAAACACTAATAAACTTGTATGAACATCGCACAAACCCGGTGACAGTAGCAATTTTATGGAATTTTACAATACACACAGACAGAAAAATCAAAACTAATCGTCCATCTATCGTGATCAAAGAGCACCAAAACAGAACACTGCAGAGTATAATGTATCTTTAAAGTTCCGAAAAAACAAAATGCAAGGATCTTCAGGTAGAAATTTCAAAAAAAAAATATGGCACATGAGGACATCAATAATTCCAGTCGTATTTGGAGCACTCGGATTGATTGTAATATGTTCTAGTAGACACACTGAAGTGATTCCTGGTAGCCTATGCCGTAAAGAGATGCACTAAAAGTACTTTTCATACATAAAAGATGTGATCATAGTTTTATTTTTACAAAAAAAAAATGATCAGTGGAAAATGCCATGAAGTCATTTCTGACCTTAGGACCCGAAAGATAAGGTGGATATAACAGAAATCGAAGGAATATTATTTACATTGTTCGAACTATTGTTCCCATATTTATTAAAATGCTTACGACGTTTCGGCCGTTGTACGCTCTGGTCTTTTTCAGGGGCTATGAATTTTGAAGCTAACTCTTTGATACGATCACTGTGGTATATGATTATCGTTCCATGTGCGATACCACATCTGGATGTCATGTAGTTATCTCCCTTTGTCTCAACTCTCAAAGTTATTTTTTTCACCTCTGCCGTGGCCAGGTACTGAACTTACTACTTTTTAGGTCAAGTCACCGGAACTAACCAATGCTTATATGTTGTAAAAAGTACAAAATATTTTGTCAAACCGAGAAAAACCCATTTGCTTTTCTAGGTTTGACAAAGCGGTTTGTAATTTTACAACTTCCGAAATAAATACTGGGTTTATAACCTTTTAATTATGTGTTGAGTTTTCCTCTCAATATTTCATATTGCTCATATTGAGCTCTCTATTTTTATCGATTTAATATTTGATATTAATTAGATAAAACTTTTGGATTATCCTCCCCGTTTTTACGGGTTTATCATTTTTACGGGTTTATCATTTACTCTCTCTCTCTCTCTCTCTCTCTCTCTCTCTCTCTCTCTCTTTATATATATATATATATATATTGTTGTCATCCGCAGACAGATCTGTTTCGCTGTATCATAGCTTATCAGTACGGTTAGACTCCGATTGCTTTTTAACCCAGGATTAAAACCCGACCAAATGGGCGCCAGTCGGCGATTCTACCTCTAAGTAAAGAATACCTAGTGAGTCAGACAGACAGAGCTATCTAGGTTGCACCTAAACGATCCGTTGAGAGGAAAACTAGGAAGGTCTGTCTGGCTCACTAGGTATTCTTTACTTGCTCTACCTAAGTATTGAGCGCTTTTTGTGAGTTGATTACTCGTATCGGGTTTTTTTCTTTGGGCCACGTGCTAACTCGGTTCGAACCCTTTTGACTGATGTTCATGTATTTAGTTCTTTCTCTTTTACAACCGGTTTTTCCCTTCTTCGTAGATTCGTGGAAGGTTTTTCGACACGAGTATTGTTATAATCTCATTTATATATATATATATATATATATATATATATATATATATATATATATATATATACTGTATCGAGGCAGTAGATTATTTTATAAATATATACTGTTAAATATAAGAGACAATGAATGTCTATTATGTTTAATTATGAGCTGTTCTAAACATCGTATTTTGGCTTTAATTTCAGGTGAAAATAAAAATTCTCCAACATTTGGATATGTTTTTTATTATGTTGGTTATAAGCAAGAGTCATCTTCAAAGAGGTTAAATTTGTAATGCAGTTCTATAACGTTCACCTCGTGTGAGACCGAAATATTAACAGAACCATATATCTAAATGCACACTAGTTTGGTTTTTTATAGAGGATTCAGTTGTGTCGTTGAAGGGTTATTAGAGTCTATGATGTCGATTGTTTTACATTTTTTATAATATATGATGAGCTTATTTTGTTTTTTTATTATTTATTGGTTAAACATTTCTACATATTATTTTTGTCTTTATTTTCACCTAAAATTAAAGCCAAAATACGATGCTTAGAACGGCTCATGTTTATACATAATAGACAGCCATTGTCTGTCATATTTAACAGTATATGTTTAGATTATATATATATATATATATATATATATATATATAAATAAGTGTTGACACATACCTTAAGACATTAGAAAGAAAGAAAGAAAGAAAGAAAGAAATGAGATTGCATCCATTGTCTCTGGCTGCAAGCATCATTTTGAGCTTAAGTTTTGAATTTTTACTCTTTTGTTTTTCCCCCCGTGAACGTGGGGATGTGCGTTGTGTTGCAGTGGATATTGACTCGGAACGACAAATCGGGAAGCTGAGTTCGAATTCCAGTTGAATTTCTTGCATTCACTTACGCACAAATACCCTTGGGAAGGTATTAACCCGTCTCTTTTCACCAGTTATGGGTTAAATAATAGGGCAGACTGGGTTCTATAGCATTGGCTGGCAACCAGTCTACTGCAGAAAGCAATGGCAGCCTACTGCGGGATAATCTTCTGTACAGTCAGTCATGTCTCTTTCGAGACATGATCGCCCAAAGCGTGTATCACGTATGACACTTAATTGACTGACTGAACATGTAAATTTTTATTTAGTTGGTTTCGAAACACGGTGGTTACTGGTGAGCTTAACGAAATCTTCTTTCAATGAATCGAAATATATTTTACGATAGAGTTTCTAGAATCGATCATGGTGATTCTGACTGAGAGATAGATAGATAGATAGATAGATAGCTAGATAGATAGATATGAATAGACTGGAATATATAGATAGATAAATAGATAGATATGAATAGACTGGAATATATAGATAGATAAATAGATAGATATGAATATAGATAAATAGATATATATGAACAGACTGAGACAGATCGATAGATATGAACAGACTGAGATAGATAGATAGATAGATAGATAGATAGATAGATAGATAGATAGATAGATAGATAGATGTAAGCAGCATGATATCTAAAAAAAACGATGTACATAAACAGAATAAGGTAAACGAATCGACATAGATATATACGTCCCCAAAAGTGGAAGTGCCCAAAAAAGGGTTTCGACAAAAACGAATGCCAAAAGCATTTTAAGCAGTTATTGAATTTTTTAATCAGCCATTACATCTTATTAAGCACGACGCAGTAAAAATGTCTCCCCACCACATAATGGCAAGAGAGTAGTAGCAATGTCATTACTACTCATGTCTAATCATTACGTGGAAGGTGTTTCTGGGAAGGTAAATGTGCGAGGTATTTCTGCCGCACCATGTACAAACGTTATATTTAGTGCATGCACGTGTTTAAGGTGAAATGCCCGGGTTTTTTAACATTGATAAATATCCTAACGACCCATATATCGATAAGTCCTACTAAATTAAATGTTACCGCCCAGCAGTAATCAAAACTGAATTCCTTTTTGAATGGGCTCGTTTTTCTTTAATTTAAAATCAATTTCATTTCTTAAATGATCTGATAAAAAAATCATGAAAGCCATATAAAGAATTTTGAATTTTGAATTTGGAAACACCGTTTATGATTTTAGGTCAAACATAATTCCAACAGTGAAATCTTTTCTTTTTTTTTTTCTTTTTTTCTTCCTTTTTGATCCTGATTTCGGAGAATTGATGTTGTTGATGACAGATTAATAGCATCGGAATCTCGCCCATTTTGGCGAGAAACGACGGGCTGGTCTTCTTGATTTTTTTATCACCGTTTTTACGTCTTCAGTCGCGAAAGAATGGCATTATCAGAAAAAAGTGATTATTTCTAACCGGCTTGCTTCTCCCCACCCCGTGCAAAATTTCGTGTATCTGATTCGCTTTATCTGAGCAATCATATTAAATTTAGCTTAAATAATATATACGTTTGCAATATCTATCACAATTCACACACACACACACACACACACACACACACACACACACACACACACACACACACACACACACACACAATCCCTTACACGATATTCGTCGAACCTATACTTAAAGATATCAGGACGAAAACTACAAATACAAAAAAATCTATAACTATATTTAATTGACTAAGCAAACAATATAAAACTTGATTCATTTGGGAAAAATAATTTTTTATAATCATTTCACCCCAAGCAAAGCAGGACCGCCACTGGTACGCAAGGGGTTACCATAAGTAGCAAGAAAGAGAGAAAAAATGAGGATCTCGAAAATACCGTGGTTCCTATATATAAAAATATTGAAGAACCCTCTGACTCCGCTAATTATCGCCCTATCAGCCTCCTACCAATCTTTGACAAAGTGTTCGAAGCCATCATCAACGCCGAGGTGGTACAACATCTTACAGCCCACATACTCTTCTCTGACAAATAGAATGGTTTTCGCTTCACCAGGTCTACTGCTGATATGCTCACGACCATCATTGAGCATATACACCAGGCCCTCGATAAAAACAGTGAAGCCCGAACTGTTGCACTTGACATCTCCAAAGCATTTGACAGAATCTGGCATGCCGGCCTTCTATTCAAGCTGCATGGGTATGGTATAACTGGACAATTGCTTGACCTAATCCAGTCCTTCCTTTCAAATCGTACAATGAGGATAGTATCGAACGGACAAGCCTCCCAATACTATCACTTGAATGCGGGTGTTCCTCAAGGCCCTATTCTAGGTCCTACGCTTTTCTTTATCTATATCAACTATCTCCCTGATGTAATATGATCCCAAGTAGGCATATATGCTGACGACATTACGGTTTACTCTCGTCTCGATCAAAAATCTACCGAGGCTGAAAAAGCTGCCAAGATTGAAAAGGACCTCCAATCCGTGATAGACTGGGGTAAGAAATGGCTTGTAAATTTTAATGCTTCCAAAACAAAGCTGCTATCTAATAACCACCACGACAATCGTTCCTCCCGCCCATTAACATGGATCAGGCTTCTCTCCCTGAAAGTAAAACACTGCGTCTCCTCGAATTAACTCTCACATCAGACCTCAAGTGGAATAATTATATAGAATCCATAGCTAAATTCGCTGCTAAGAAAGTCGGTTTTCTGTGCAGGGCCAGGAAGTTTTTCCCGTCCGAAACAATCCTGCACATATACAAGTCTACCATCCGCCGGTGCACTGAATATTGCTGCCATATCTGGTCGGGTGCTCCTGCTATCCACTTAGATGTCCTCGACCGAATCCAACGGAGAGTCTGTAATGTGATCGATCCCGACTTGGCAATTTAGATACAGTCACTTTCTCACCGGTGCAATGTGGCTTCCCTGTATCTCTTCTACAAATATTTTCACGGATTCTGCTCCGATGAACTTAGCTCACTGGTACCCCTTATATATGAATTTGATCGAGCCACAAGATTAGCAAATAGGTCCCACCCTTTTACTATGAAACCAATAAATTGTAAACGCAAATTCTACTCCCTCAGCTTCTTTTCTCGCACTTCCCGCCTGTGAAATTCTCTTCTGCATACTTGCTTTCCCGATCGTTACTATATCCAAGAATTTAAGTCAATAGTCAACTCCTGTCTCACTAACTTACATCTTCTCTCTCGTGCTTTTTTCTTCGTCCACCCGACTCTCATCAGTATTTTCTTTCTTCTCCTACTCTCTTCCTGACACCCTCTGCAACCTCTCACTCCTCATGACATTCCTCCTATGTAACCCCCTGCACAACAGTGGCAGTAAAATACCTTGCTTGAGACTACACGATTATTAAAAAAAAGTAAAATTTAGGAAAAGAGATGGCAATAGGCGTTGCATTTAAACTTTTGCAGACTGTAGTTATCAGGGAAGCCAGTATGGGGAAGGAAGTTCCACAAGCAGGAATTGCAGGGGAAAAAACTGATACAGTTTAAGTGGTGGTTACTTTTGACTATTTTGACAGTAAAAGGGTGGGACCTAGATGCCAATCTAGGAGCACGAGTGAATTCATGGGGTCGGGGCATTAGGGAAAGATGCTTGTCAAAACAGAAACACCATGTCAGTGACAAAACGACTTAAGTTGAGCGGACAAATCGGGATTGATTACGTTACAAATCCTCCTTTGGGCTTTAACGAGAACCTAAGATAAATAGCAGAAACACCCGACCAGATATGGCAACAGTATTCAATGCACGGACGAATGGTAGATTTATAAATGTGCAAGATAGATTCTGATTAGAAGATCTTCCTGGCGCGACTCAGTGACCCGAGCTTCTTAGCGGTAAATGTAGCTACTGATTTGATGTAGTCGTTCCACTTGAGATTAGTTTAGACAGGAAATCCAAAGAGGCACATTGTGTTGCTTTCTGGGAGACAAGCGTAATCTATATTGATGGAAGGGAGGAGAGTTTCTTTGTAGTGATTAAAGGAGAGTAGCTTCGTTTATGAGAATAATCCGTAACATATAGTTGTAGTGCAGCAACTGCAAACGAATTCCGTTAATTTTCCAACTTTTGCTTTTTCGTTTAAACAAATTAATAATTTGACTAACAAAAATGTATTCCAAACACTTTTATTAAAATCGTCTTCTTATTATTTTTATATTATATTTCTCCAATTTGCAACAATTTTGTTTCCCATCTGGATCAAATTTTCCAGAAATTGTTTAGTATTCATAGTTTTATCTCGGGACGTTTCGACGATCTCTCGTCATTATCAGGAATTTTAATTTTATCAGTACCAGCGAGAAAATTTTCAGTTCGCGTCATCCTGAGTGCTACATTTCTCATTTAAATATAGACGATAATTGAAAAATAGTTCTCTATTTTATGTATGATCAACTCTCCCGTTTCACTATAATTTTAGTAAGATGGGAGCGTCCAGCATACATAAAATAGGGAGTTACTTTTCACTCACACTGTATGCGTATCGTATAACAGTGATGTCATGTGAAGAACGATGTTTTAAGCCAATCAATCCTTTAGGGAAATCATAAATTATGGCTTCGACCTGGGGACGATGATATGATCAAATTTTTAAATACATTTTCAGATGTTGTCTGTGACGGTGAATAATTTTTTTAATTATGTCTCCTGCGACCACACAACTACATTCTCTCGTGGATTACCTTGACACTTACTGAAATTAATACAATTCGTACATATGTCGATAATTACATCACAAATAACAATATGACTTTAAATACGATAAATATTAGTTTTTTTTCTAAGCCTGTGACGATCATCTGTTCGTTCTGGGTATTTTGCGAGAAATACATTTTTGTAAAAGAAATTATTAATGATCCCAAGAAATTTAAAATTTCGGCATTAAATGACACATAAGTAGTTGATATGCCGCTAACACGTTGTTAGACGTAGGGTTCCACCAGATTCCAGGGGAGGAATATGCTATTACCCTAACGCACTGGTCCAATGAATGTTGGTCGGAGTGGATGTGTCCCGTGTGGGCAAACATCCGACTTTTCAACCCATGATCAAGAGTATTTATCCAAGTGAATATAACGAACTTAACTCGAATTTGAAATCAACTCTCCGATTTCTCAACCCGAACAGGTCCTGGGTATGACGGTAAACTGCATCCAGAAGCAAGGCCTCTGATTGGGAGGTTGTGAGAAGCATAGAACCACCTCTTAATTGCTGCTGTTCCCAGATCCACCATGACCCGGAGTGGTAGCACCTGTTAGGGTCCCAGCTATGGGCAAATAATTAACCCCCAAAAGGGATCAAAATACTCTGAAAGTATAAAAATAGTCTTTTATAGAAATGTATACACTTTTGAAAGAAAAATATAACCAATTATATATTTTTGAAGAAAAAAAAATTATTTTCAGCAAAACATTTTTAATACAAAGCTAGAAATATAAAAATACACTTCTATAGAAATATATACATAAAAATAGACTTTTATAGAAAAATATAAATTTTAGAAAGAAAACTATTACCAATAATACATTTTAGAAGAAGAAAATTATTACCATAACACATTTTTGAAGGAAAAAAATTATTCTCAGCAAAACATTTTTGAATACAAAACTAGAAGACATTTTCCGTTTTCTAAAATAAAGAAGAATAAAAACAAAAAAATTTGATTAAAATCTAACTAAATCAACCTATTCACTATAACCGAACATTATAAGAAAAAAGAATACCTTAAAACCCCCAACTTTTTAGCACTAAATAACCCCCCAGAGGTTGATATGCCTTTAAACAAAACTCAAATTCAACCCGAACGGTTATCCATTACACTACCCTCACCCAATCCTAAAGAACCTGGTATTCTCAAACTGTCACCCATCGAGGTACTGACCAGTCTAGACATTGCATTACTTTGTTGATCGAAGCAGAACCGATGTTTCAACGCATTATGTCTGCAAGCGGCAAATATTAGCAGATGACGAAAATAATAGTTTTTTTGCTTCTGTTGTGGTCTGGTTAGGGGCCAGGAATTAAGGCACAAACACAAAAGAGAGTTAAACGAATATATTAACAAGGAACTATAGTACAAACAGATACAACCTGAGAAGATCACCAGTGTGATTGTCTGATCCGGCTGTCAGAGCTATCTGCTGGAATAGACCTCTCTCTGCTCCAAGCAGAAGCTGCTGCTTATTGGAAGTTTGGAAGAGTTCATTTATACATGGGTAATTTACCATAACACCTTCGATCTCCTGCGTTGAATCCCTTCAGGATGTTGTCGATCATAGCTTTCCACAGCTTTGTAGCTCTTAATAAATTTTTGTCATTTTGTTAACTCTTCTAAATTTTGTTTAGCCATTCTTTTACTCAAGCTTGTTAAGTAGGTTAAGCACTGTTTTTCCCTGTCTTCTTACTTCCAATAAATTTTGTGAATATTAAATTTTCCAAGCCCTCTTTCCTTATTACCTGCCTTATAAATTTCAATTGTCTCTTCATGATGTTTCGTATAAGTATTTTTGTTTGTTTTCATTTTCTCTAAAAATTTGTGGTTGATAACATATTCAGTCCATGGTATCCCCAGAAACCTTCTGTAGAACTATATTTCTGTGGTTTCAAGTCTCTTCTCTATCTGTGAGGAGATTGTCTAGCATTCACTGCCATATAGAAAAGACATAGAATACTCGAAGATAAAATCCTTCGTCATATGAGGTCAATTTTCTGTCATATTACAGAAAGTCTCGAAAATGATAAGAGAACAAAAATACTTTTAAAACAGTTTAATGTTACACTTGTCTTAAGACTTTTGCATGGACTACTGTGCAAAAATATTAGGACAAGAACTATTTTATCTTTTATGAGACATCAAAATAAAGTTTAAAATAACCTCTGTCCTAAGACTTTTGTAAACTACCGGTAGTGTGCAAAAGTATTAGGACAGGGGTGATTTTCCTAAAAACCTCACTGAAATTCAAATACACGGTGAAAAGCCAAGTAAATTGCTAATAAATATTGACTATTTAAAACTAGCTGTAAAAGAAATGTTATATTTAATTTTTCCTATTTTATGTTAAACAAATTATTTTGAAACTACTCATTATTCTATTATCCTTGGACATAACTTACTTTTTTCATATTACCCCCTCTCGAATTAATAAATCTCATGTGACTTCGCAAGACACACTTTGAGAACAAATACAAGCTGCTTGGTAGGAGATACCATTAGCTACATTGAAGAAACGTGTGATGTCAGTGCATGACAGAATGAAGGCTGTGATCAAAGCAAAAGGCTATTATACTAAATATAAAATTGATTTTGTAACAAGTATTTTTCTTGTTAAAGAATTTGTTGAATAAATCAAATAAAATTACTTTAATTAAATTATTTTCTGTCAAGATAAAAGATAAAATAGTTTTTGCTCTAATACTTTTGCACAGTACTGTATGTGCAAATTCTATGTTATTCGACGCTTACGGCGATATCAGTTTGAAGCATAGGTTTCCGTACGATCACCGAAAATGATCCTGGTCAGTACCTAGATGGGTGACCGCTTAGGAATACCAATTTGCCGTAAACTTGGGCGTGTGGTTTGTGTAACGGATAATGGCTCGGAAATGTTAAGCGGAGAGCCAAGTTCTAATTCTAGTTGGGTTCGTTATATTCACTTACGTGCAAATACCCTCAGGAAAGGTACCAATCCACATATTCTCCTCCAGCTATGGGTTAATTAATAAAACCTCTATCTCTAAACCATTATTATCTCCAACAAAGAAAAATTCCTACAATCTAAAATTTATTTTTTTTTAATCATATCACCCCAAGCAAGGCGGTAACGCCACTGATGCGCAGGGGGCTACGTAAGGGTAAAAAGAATGGAAAAGAGAAAGCCGGAAACCACATCCTAAACAGGAAACAAGGGATGAGCCTCTTCACCTGTTCAATAAATGTGGGTGGAGTGTGAACCGGGCGATAGTTTAGTCTATCTACTCCAATTGAAAAAAAAATAAATAAAAAAAAAATAAAAAAGGAAAAGAATGAAAAGATTGGAAAAGAGAAAACCGGAAACCGCATCCTAAACAGGAAACAAGGGTTGAGCCTCTTCACCTGTTCAATAGATGTGGGTGGAGTGTGAACCGGGCGATAGTTTAGTCTATCTACTCCAATTGAAAAAAAAATAAAATAAAAAATAAAAATAAAAAATAAAAAAGGAAAAGAGTGAAAAGATTGGATAAGAGAAAACTGGAAACCGCATCCTAAACAGGAAACAAGGGATGAGCCTCTTCACCTGTTCAATTTTCTGGCTTGAAATAGCGGTAGGTTTGGCAAAGGGATAAATACTGTTAAGGGCCACAAGGGAGAGGAAGTAACGAAGAGCCATTGATCGCCAACGTCCTGAAAGGAAAACGATACAAAAAGGAATGTATCGTATCAGGTTTTACCAAATATCGCGTCTTCACCAACAATTTCATGGCATTTGATCAGATTTCGAGAAGTAGGCTAGATGGCGAGTTTTTCAGCATCCCCTTTTCTATAGATATAGAGTATTGGGCCTGTACAAAATTTTGCAGCGAAAAACGGTTTTCAATTGTATCAACTGTACAAAAAAAAAAAAAAAAGATTTGCTTGGAACATTTGTACACACACACATATATATACATAAATATATATATAAATAAATATACATATTATCCTACGTATATAGCACGACTCGAAGTTTCATGCACTACGTAATCATCAGGTACATATTTACTAGCGTTGTTTAAGGTAGTTATAAAATATAAATCTAGAGTGCCATTTTCTTTGCTTATTAAATATATTATTTAATTTGGTTTATACTGAGACTTCAAAATGAAATTGAAAAGTAAAATCGTGTTATAAAAAGTATTTATAAGACCGATTTATTATATGTAAATTATAAGGGAGATTACGTTTATTTATTTTCTGTGGACGAATTGTAAAAATACGAAAAAAGAATTATGTATACATATATATATATATATATATATATATATATATATATATATATATATATATAAGCTAGGTTTATTTAAGTTTTTTAAAATAACAATTTTTTCAACAAGGCATATATATATATATATATTATATATATTAAGGAATTTAGATGCCTGCTTAATTAACTTATCCGTTTTCATCAGTAGCCCTACACCTGAGGCGGAAAGACAGGTGTCTTTTTTGCTGATAGCGTGTAAAACTTTATGAGTCCGGGTGCGGGAAGAGGTGGGTATTAATGCCGGTTCGGTATCTTCTTTCCCATCTCTGCTAAAAGATGGCGCAGTAATCGCGGGAATGAATCAAAGCTAACCGCCGATATTTGCCAAGGGTCAATGGAGATGCTATCGACTAAAGAAAGACAGAGCAAGTGCGCCTGGCATTTCACCACATAAGGATTTTGGTGCTGTTGTTGTTGTTGTCTTTTTGATTTTTGGGTTTGTTTTTTGTTTTGTTTTGTTTTGTTTTGTTTTGTTTTTGTTTTTTACTTTGTATGGAGAAGAGCGGGAAAGCATTGCGGCTTTTCGATAATCGGACCAGAGATCCACGACACGCTACAAACGGATAAGTGAAAAAGCTATATAGGTAAGAAAACCCAGAAATCTGCTGTTTGACACGTAACTATGAACAAAACATTGATCTGAAATATACACTGTATAATGTTCGACCTACGTGATTAATATAAATATGCATTGACAAGATAAAATCTCAAAAGATATATATTTGTTACACAATATAAATGTTCACTTTAAGATTAATATATCTTTTACATATAATGGTAGGATAACTCTCTCCGAGAGCTCTAAACATATATGCATATAAATACATATAGAGCAAATATAAAAAAAATTAAGACAGACGCGTTATTTCATGGTAATTTCGAAGTATATGCCTATTTCAGGCGAGCCATCTTCAACTTCTGTCTTTATTCAACGAAGGATTCTACATGAAATAACGCGTCTGTCTTAATTTTGCTTATATATATATATATATATATATATATATATATATATATATATATATATAGGCACATGTGGGTGAACCCACGAATGTAAACACAATCTATGAAAAAGCTTACACCAGCGATAACCGCGTATAAAAGAGAAAAATCGAGAAGTATAAACAGTCAGTTACTGTTATCTCCTGAGGAGTGGGCGGACTAATCCGTCTACAAACCTAAGAATTCGGGATGATAAGTAATAATCTTTTTACTTATATTAGTTCATTCTTTCTTTCTTTCTCTTTCTTTCTCTCTCTTTCTTTCTTTCTTTCTTTCTTTCTTTCTCAACGCTCTCAAACCCTGATTGAGCAATCTGGAAGAATGGTAGATTTTGAAAAATAGTAGCTACTCTAGCATCTACGCATCGTTCATTCAGCAATGAATTCGAACACTGTCAGCTATTGGACGTGTATAATGATAATATACACGCTAAAAAGTATGCCTCCTTCTACCGAGCGCCCATAGCTCAGAGGTAGAATCGCCGACTGACGCCAATTCGGTCGGGTTTCAATCCTGGGTAAAAAGCAAACGGATGTCTAAACATACTGATGAGCTGTGATACAGCAAAACAGATTTGTCTGCAGATGACTATATATATATAATTAAAGCGAACGAGCCTTCTAACAAACAATGACAATATTCCTCGGGAGACTGCGTCTCACGTCTTTGTCTATTCCTGGTCTCGTTGAAAAAGAACACCTGGGTGTCGGAAAATTCGAATATTAAAATCTTTCTCTTCCTTCTCCAATTTAGTCATCAATCTCACTGCTAGTAATATTATCATTTTGTTGGCTTTTATTCTTCAAATCATGTTAACTGGCCCATTATATATAGGTTAATCTCTATTTTACTCAAATATTTTCGTTAAAGCACATAAAAAATGAACTTTGGTGTCTACTCTGGTATTCTTCAGACCGGAAATTGCTTTGTTTTGATTGATCCATCCTGTCTGTGTAACAACGTCTCCCTGATTAACGGGGTTTAGCTACTCTTTTAAACATATAAAACCCTCAAACTCGTAATTGAATTCATCACTTGATAAGACACGGATAGCGTCGAAACAAAATAGCTACTTTCGTAGTGATATTATAATATTTTTGCTATAAATTCTAAATAATTATTATTAGCTGTACTTTGTAGTGAGCACTTTTTAAGAAAGGTGTTTCTTTGGATACGGAATATTATTCCATCCATAGCTCTCCTATATATATATATATATATATATATATATATATATATATATATAATTTTATTAATAATTACTTTATATCCGTCTCTAAAATACCCACCGAGTATAAACTCGGAGGGGAAAAATGAAAATAAAAAAGAAACAAACTAAGCACCTGAACATACGTCAAAGTACTCGTTCAACGTAGGTCCGTTGGCTCTAGCTTAAATTTATTCTTACTTATATATCTTATATATATATATATATATATATATATATATATATATATATATATATAATGGTTAATAGTCGATTGATTCAAATGCATAGCCTTGGTGTATACATTTGAGACAATCTTCCAATGATCAGCGAATTGTCTCTCATGGCCCCTGACTATTCCTTCATGTGCTTCCGTCTTTCATTACTAAACTCAGCTATCTCTTTTTCTTTTATCTCTCCTCCTAATCCCAGGACTACAGTAAATTAGATATAATGGTTGATAATATAGAAAAGACACTTTCTCTCCATCCACCTGCGAACATCTTTGTCTTCGGTAATTTTAATGCTCAGTATGACATGTGGTTGAAACATTTTAAACATATAACATTATAGAGTGCTCCAGTTAAAATGACTTTGAGCCAAACTTGAGACACGGCAATTAGATTTTGCAGTTGACTTTCGGAGGGAGAACAATAGGAATTAAGGGAAAAAATTCTATACAAATAACGATCTGTAAACAGGTGAGCAGGCTAGTGAACGTAGAAAACCCTGACTTGATGATTTTTTCAGTATCGATTTTCTTGCTTGAATGGTAAAAAAAAAGGAAATCTGAGAATTTCTAAAAAAATGCGATGATTTGTAAGATAAAACATATCTAGTGAATGCAAGCTGATCTGAATTTTCAAATTCGACCTTCGTGCCATGTAAACCATTCGGAAGCAACGCTTTGTTAATTGGAAGATATGGCCACTTGACTAGGTGACTTATCGTCTTCGTAATGGGTGAATGAGGAAAACCCCGCCTCTTCATGCCGGATGGTTTTATATAAAATCCGTTCGTCTCTAAGAGTAGCAGATTGTTCGCCCAGCCACCAAAGAGAACTGTTCTGTCTGCTTAGTGGTAGAGGATTTCAGCTTCCTCTCCACCTCTCCAAGCACCGAATTGGAAGATCCGATTTTGTATCGATATTTTAACTGATTCATCTCTCGTTGGATTGTCGATCTATGACTCGTGCATCGCACCGAATTGGCTTATTAAATGTACGTGCAAGAAGAATAAAAACCCAATAAACTATCTCGTATATGATCGGCTAGAACTTCTTTATTTGTTTTGCTGAACTATCTACCAATAAACGTTTGGCAGGACTGGCTTTATTTCAAGAACCCGTCACCTAGAGGGTCGCCCTTGTTTCAGAATCCAACGAGACGCCTTCAGATTAAGTTCTGCTTAATTTACCTCTGTTATCTGATTATAGATTCACAAAGGTACTGATGTTGCGGGTATTCAGACACAAAAATTTTCCATTGCCCAATCCTTTACTCAAATCGCGGCCTTCTCTACTACTTTCTCAAGAAAAACTGAGCCACAAATTTGTCTAATAGATTTATTTCTTTACACCTGTCCTCGCTCTTGCCGACTTACTATCCTCTTGGTAACTCTGACCACTCCAAAATAAACAGACAAACAAAGCCAGAAAGAAAGAAAATTAAGAAATAGAAAGAAATAAAATATAAATAAATAGAAAGAAAGAAAGAAAACATAAAGAAAAATATGAAATAAAAATAAATATAATAAAAAAGAAAGAACGAAAGAAAGAAATTAAGACATAGTAAAAAGAAAGAAAGAAAACAGAAAGAAAAATATAAAATAGAAAGAAAGAAGAATATGAAACAGAAAGAAAGAAAAAAGAAAATTAAGCAAAAGAAAGAAAGAAAAAAGAAAAACAAGAAATATACAGAACGAAAATATAAAATAGAAAGAAAGAAAAAAGAAATTTAAGAAACAGAAAAGAAAGAAAAATAAGAAATAGAAATGAAAAAGAAAGAAAATAATACATAGAAAAAATAAAGGAAAGAGAAAGAAAAATTGATATTTCGTTCCAGTCATCTATTAAACAATAACCCCCAATCCATAAGAACTCTTTCTGTCACCAGCATGCTGATAAGCACTCATTCAGTAATTTTCTTCGTGACTCCCCATAGACTGACCTCCCATTTTGGCTCTTTTGATTAATAACCTAGATGCCCACAGAGCATGCAGACCCAATGGCATCCTTATATGCTATATTCCCGGAATAACCCATATAATAAATGTATTAATACCTTTCCCAAGTGAATGCGTAAGCGAATGCAAAGAATTCAACTGGAATCCGAACTCGGCTTCCCGATTTGTTGTTCCGAGTCGATATCCACTGCACTACCAAGCACAAATACCCCTGGGAAAGTTATTAATCAGTCTCTTCCCTCCAGTTATAGGTTAAATAACAGGACAGATCGTGTTCTATAGCCTTGGTTTGCAATTAGTCTACCGCAGAAAATAATAGCAACTAACTGCGGAATAATCTTCTACCCAGTCAATTATGTCTCTTTCGAGACATGATCGCCCGAAGCGTGTATCACCTATAGCACTTAACTGACTGATTAATAGCATAACTTTTAGCAGTACTTCTGGGTTTGTTGTTAATAATTTCATTGTTAAAGAAAATTTTTTAAAATCCAAAGAGATAACAACTTAAACACGTGCATCCACTAAAAATAAAGTTTACAGTAAGATATATATATATATATATATATATATATATATATATATATATATATATATATATATGCCCGAATGTAGGCAAGGTAAAAATATGGGCCTTTCTTCTAGTGATTTTTTTAGAAATTGAACGTGTCGACAATTTATCATTTATATAAAAAATAGTACTTATGCCAATTAGATTAATACGCGTTTTTTTTTTTTTGTTTTTTGATTTTTTTTTTTTTCTGCCACGATGTTTTAGCTTTTATTCAAGTCCACCTCTTCACTGGAGATGGGAAGGTCTCTTCTTTTGAAGATTCGGAAATGGAATATTCTCATCTTTTTTTATTGCCCAAAATAAACAGACAAACAAAGCCAGAAAGAAAGAAAATTAAGAAATAGAAAGAAATAAAATATAAATAAATAGAAAGAAAGAAAGAAAACATAAAGAAAAATATGAAATAAAAATAAATATAATAAAAAAGAAAGAACGAAAGAAAGAAATTAAGACATAGTAAAAAGAAAGAAAGAAAACAGAAAGAAAAATATAAAATAGAAAGAAAGAAGAATATGAAACAGAAAGAAAGAAAAAGAAAATTAAGCAAAAGAAAGAAAGAAAAAAGAAAAACAAGAAATAGACAGAACGAAAATATAAAATAGAAAGAAAGAAAAAAAGAAATTTAAGAAACAGAAAAGAAAGAAAAATAAGAAATAGAAATGAAAAAGAAAGAAAATAATACATAGAAAAAATAAAGGAAAGAGAAAGAAAAAGTTGAAACAGAAAGAAAGAAACATGTAAAAAGAATTAGAAAACAGAAAAAGCAAGAATAAGTCAGAGAACAGAAAAATAAGATTTAGACAGAAATAAAAAGAAAACAGAAAACAGAAAGAAAAATGTGAAATAGAAAAGAACATGAAATAGAAAGAAAGGAAACTAAGAAATAGAAAGAAAGTTAAAAGAAAGTAAAAAGAAAAAGAAAAAGAAGGTAAAATAATGAACAGAAAGAGAGAAAAATAAAACATAGAAAGAAAGAAAGAAAGAAAGAATAAGGTGAAAGGAAAAAGAAAGGAAAAAGATATCACCCAACTGACTATTTAACAAAGATCGATAGAAGAAGGGAAATAAGGGAACAATAGATAAAACATGGAGAAGACGAAGCGGGACAAAGAGTTCAATAGAAAGAAAGAAAGAAAGAAAGAAAGAAAGAAAGAAAGAAATTGAGAAAGGAACAAGAAATTGGTCAAGATACAGGTCTACAGACGGAAAATTAAAAAGTAAGGAAGAAAGTAAATTGGAGTCGTCTAAATATAAATGAGTCTAGAGAAAGAAGATGAAAGCAAAAGAGGAGAAATAAGAAGAGAAAACAAAAAATTGATGGAGAGCATAAATTGATTAATAACGTAAAGGGAGAAAGAAGCAGCAAACTGAAAGAAAGAAAGAAAGAAAGAAAGAAAGAAAGAAAGAAAGAAAGAAAGAAAGGAAAAAAAGAAAGAAAGAAAAAAAGAAAAATGAAAGAAAAAAGAAAAAAGAAAGAAAAAAGAAAAAGAAAGAAGAAAGAAAAAGAAAGAAGAAAGTAAAAAGAAAAAAGAAAGAAAAAAGAAAAAGAAAGAAGAAAGAAAAAGAAAGAAGAAAGTAAAAAGAAAAAAGAAAGAAAGAAAGAATGTGAAAATAATCACTAACAGATAAAATTTAGGAGATAAGAAAAGACATGTTCTGTGGAAAATTTAATCTAATAAAAAAAGATTCAATAAATCCAATCCAAAAAATTTAAATGAACAAAAAAAATGTAGACAAAAAGAAAAAAACACTGTTAATACTGAAACAACAAGAACAAAAATAGAAATTTAAAATATAGATAAACCCTTAAAAAAATGAAAGGCACAAAGAAGATAGGAAAAACGGTGAGTAAACAGATAAGAAAAAGGAAAAGTTGTTTTTAATGTACAGAATGATTATATTATAAAAGAGAAAAGAAAGAAATGAAATAATAATAATAATAATAATAATAATATTGGCTTCAAACGTTTCCCCTAAATCACAAACGCAACTCGAGGTATGACAAAGATACGATAAGCTTGTCGAATTTATCGATTGATTTCCAGTCATGCAGATAAAATATAAAACATTCAACATGTTAATTATGGCTTCTTTTCCTTCTGTAAGGCTTTCCTTTTTTGGGTTTTTTTTTTTTTTTTCGTTTTCTGTTCATCTATTTCTGTTTTCTTGCTTTCAGTTATCTTCCATTTATTCATGAATTCCTTCCACCACCAAAACAGGGAAAACATGGCGGTAGAAAAGGCGCGTAAAATTTGAAATGAAAATAAAATAATATAAGATGTCTATGAGCAAAATACTAACACACAGGAAGATCTCAATAGAAACGAAGAAAAGAGTGCTAGACTGCTACGTGATGTCAGTTCTTCAATACGGCTGTGAATGCTGGACAATATCATCGAAAATGAGGAAAAAACTGGAAGCGGCCGAAATGTTGTTCTACAGAAGGATGCTACGGATATCGTGGACTGAGCATACAAGCAACGACGAAGTGTTAGAAAGAATGGCAACAAAAAGGAAATTGATGCTGAGCATCAGGAAGAGACAACTGAAGTTCCTGGGACATGCAATGAGGAAGGAGAGCCTGGAGAACCTGATACTGACTGGTCAGATAGAAGGAAGGAGAGACAGAGGAAGGCAGCGGATAACATATCTGCAGAGTCTGATCAGGTGGATGACGGAACGGGGGTTGCCAGGAGCAACAGGAGCAAACATACTAAGAGCCACAAGGGATAGGGAGACGTGGAGATCCATGATCGCCTACGTCCTGAAGGGACAGGGCACATAGAAGAAGAAGAACGTAGCCCGATGGTTAATAGATTTGTCCAGCAGTCCAATTAAGATAATATAATGACTTTGATTCACACTGTGTGTCCCACTAATGACACTTAATTTTAATGGAGAGGTATGTTAGCAAGAAGCAAAATGACAGCTCGGACAGACCAGAAACAAAACATAAATGCAGCTTCTGCAACAAAGACTGTCACTCCTGCATCGGTTTCTACAGTCACAGACGCCGTTGCTCAAGTCAAGCAGACAACTAGAATGCTACCCATGGTCAACCCTGACCGACGGAGGCCTCCTATCGGATTCATACAGTGTGTCCCACTAATGGCACTTTCTGTCACTTTAAACTAAAATTTAAACTAGTCTACGTTTTAATAATTTAGTGCAAATTTACTACTGCCATATACTGTGGAATTTGCTATCCATTTACACTAACAGAAAGAAAGATGGCGGCAGGAAGAAAAAGAAAGAAAAGAGATTAAAGTGGCAGGATTGGATTGAAATTATATATATATATATAGTGGGAAAGAGAGAGAGTTATTATTATCGTTATATATATATATATATATATATATATATATATATATATATATAAATGCAGGTTTCATTGAATAATATAGACAAGTTTTGTCAATTAATTTTGTGTAGGATCCGTTCGTACCGTCTGATATATTTGATGGTGATATCGTTGAAAGACAACAAAAAATCACAGTAATTGTTGATTTTTTTATCGGGTCTAAGCTTTCGGCTTACATAAGCCATTATCAAAGAATAAATATTAACACACAGTAAACATAGAACATTTAAGTTGTTATCAATAAAGAGAATTAAATTGAAAATACAAACCCATCCCTACCGTGGCGGATGGCCGAAGACAGTGACAAAAATGTACGTGTTATCAACGAGCGTTTTTCCAAGAAAAACGCTCGTTGATAACACGTACATACTTAATCAAGAAAATAATAAACAGAAACTCAAAATCCTGGAAGCAATCTATATTAAACAATTTAAACCTGGTTTGAACACGATCAATTTTGATATTTCCAATAACGTACTCAAATGCCTGTAATCAGATCAGGGACCATAACGCCACTGTTTTGTCACTGTCTTCGGCCATCCGCCACGGTAGGGATGGATTTGTATTTTCAATTTAATTCTCTTTATTGTTAATAAATTAAATGTTCTATGTTTACTGTGTGTTAATATTTATTCTTTGATAATGGCTTATGTGAGCCGAAAGCTTAGACCCGATAAAAAATCAACAATTACTGTGATTTTTGTTGTCTTTCAACGATATCACCATCAAGTATATCAGACGGTATGAACGGATCCTACACAAAATTAATAAACAGAACTTGTCTATATTATTCAATGAAACCTGCATTAATGAAAAAATGCTGCCAAAATACACACACAATATATATATATATATATATATATATATAGTGGGAAAGGGAGAGAGTTATTATTAGTGTTATATATATATATATATATATATAGTGTATCGAGGCAGCTAATAATTTTTTAAACATATGCTGTTAAATATGAAAGACAATGAATGTCTATTATGTTTAATCATGAGCCGTTCTAAACGTCGTATTTTGGCTTTAATTTCAATTGAAAATAAAGACAAAAATTCTCCAACATTTGGATCATTATTTATTAATTTTGTTCTAAGCTTTAGGCTCACATGAGCCATCTTCAGAGAAGTTATTTAGACTGAACTATAATAACATCCACCATCACCGACGATTTTATTTTGTGTTGACATAAAACTCCGCTTGGCAACGGCAATAGTTACCAAAAATAATAAACGCAGTTCTCAAATTTGCAATACGTTTTTATGACGTCACACTGCGGGATAGCGCGAAATGACAACAAAACCATGTAGTCAAATGCAATGTAATATGTTATGTCCGGATTTAAATGTGATTTTATTGAGTGTTGGTTGTTTAGATTTTATGTACATGGCCTCCAATATCTGCAGATTTCTCTTACTGTGTATATGAGTAAGGATCACCGTATTGTTGACCAAAATCTGTCTGATATTACTTACATGTTTATGTTTTTCAGAGAAATGTTGCTTAATAGTACTCTGATCAGAAAGATGACATGTAAGTCTACGGGAGAGCGTGGTTGTAGTAAAACCAATATATGTACTGGGATTTTTATTAGTATCAGAGATGAAATCTCTGAATGGGCATGTAAATTGTTACACTACACTGTTTTTTTTTTGTAGAGAATGCAAATTTCATGTGAGCCGAAAGCTTAGAACCAAATTAATAACAAATTATCCAAATGTTTGAGAATTTTTGTCTTTATTTTCAACTGAAATTAAAGCCAAAATACGAAGTTTAGAACGGCTCATGATTAAACATAACAGACATTCATTGTCTCTTATATTTAACTGTATATGTTTAGAAAATTATTTGCTGCCTCGATACACTAAATATATATATATATGTGTGTGTGTAAAATGAATTAGAGCACTCTGGCTATTAAGCGCGTATAATGATAATATACGCGCGAAAAAGTCTACCTTCTTCCATAACCCAGAGGTAGAATCACCGACTGACGCCAATTCGGTCGGGTTTCAATCCTGGGTAAATCGGATGTCTAACCGTACTGATGAGCTGTGATACAGCGAAACAGATGTGTCTGCGGATGACTATATATATATATAGATATATATATTAAAATTGAATGCGCGTAAATGTTTCATCGCAGACACCGTAACTTAAACTAGAACTGCTTTCATGTCCATAACGAATAGTCCAACGTTGTAAACTAACGATTTACTATTTCTTGCGATGAGCATACGTAGATCAACACTGACGAATAAACGGATTTTATCGCAACCGCCCCTCACCTCTTCCCGCCATTTTCCAGTCAGAATGTCACGTGTCCAGTTATGTTCGCGTCGATTTGCTGTCGCGATCGATTTCCAAGTGGAAATAGAACCGTCAAGCGACAAGGTCCGATAGTGAAGATGAAAGATGATAAGCAGAAGCTGACGAGATTGGCAGCCAGAGTAAAGGCCAGTGATTGCCGTGGGGTTAGGTACGAGTTGGGTGGTCGGAGAGGGACGCTAAATATCGTGAATCCTAAGTGTCAAAATATTTTGAACGACGACTACTCCCACTTCGGTTTTGATTATCAAAGTTAAGTTACGCATTACCGTGTCAATTCATTCTTCGTTTAAGATATTCAACTAGATTAAGAACAAGAGAGAAACCGAGGTATATTGTTAAGTATGCGATTCGAACTGGTGTTTAGCGACGACGATCGTTGTTTCGTACCGGTTGTGTCGCTGAGTTAGTCTCCCATCTTCCGGACAGTAAGCCAATGTCGCAATGTCTCTGTTTCTTACTGAAAATCAAAGCCGCCTTTTCACTAACAGAAAGTTTTAGTGCATTTCGTGTCTAGATTTCCTTGATGCATGAAAGTAGGAACCAACATGCAGTGCTGATTCAGGTCATCTATCTATCTATCTATCTATCTATCTATCTATCTATCTATCTATCTATCTATCTATCTATTTGATTCTGTTAATATCTATCTATCTATCTATCTATCTATCTATCTCAGACTTTTCCTATCTATCTATCTATCTATCTATCTATCTCAGTCTGTTCCTATCTATCTATCTATCTATCTATTTCAGTCTGTTCCTATCTATCTATCTATCTATCTATCTATCTATCTATCTATCTATCTCTACGCTCTCGCACCCTGATTGAGCACTCTGGAACATTGGTAAACTTTGAAAACCAGTAGATACTCTGGCATGTACGTATCGCTCATTTTGTAAAATGAATTAGAGCACTCTGACTATTGGGCGCGTATAATGATAATATATACGCTAAAAAGTCTGCCTTCTTCTACCGAACGCCCATAGCACAGAAGCAGAATCGCCGACTGACCCCAATTCGGTCGGTTTCAATCCTGAGTAAAAAGCAATCGGAGTCTAACCGTACTGATGAACTGTGATACAGCAAAACAGATCTGTCTGCAGATATATATATATATATATAGTTATGTATCAATTGTACATTGCGACACGGAAATTTCTATGTTTCGAGATAGACTCTCATTATCAGGTAATGTTGATGTTAGTTGTGCAGATGATTTACATTTAAATGACAGAAACCTTTGATTTGCTGTGAATGTATGTGGGTGTTTCATGTGGCTAATCAGAATGGAGATTCATTTTGGGATTTGACCCCAAAGAATGCATACTAACCATCTTTTTTTTCTTTTTCTTTTTTTTTTCCCCCCATTTTTCCCCTTCATCCTGCCCTTCCTTTGTTTCTTTTCCCTCCTTAATGGTCGGGGTGTTGACCTGGCTTTAACCTGATCTTATCCTTTTTTCCCTTCTTTCCTTTAGTTTTATTACTTTTGATGTGGTATTCTCATTGAGTACCAATTGTATATTTTTATTTCCTTGTCATTTTTAGTCTATTTATTTATTTGTTGTAAAGTATTTTAAAAATATTTTTTTTAAACCTAAAATTTAATTTTTTTTTTTGTTCTATCTCTTTATTTGTTTTAAAGTTTGTTTGTTTTTATAAAAAAAAATTATTTTAAAAGAAAAGAGTAATTCTATGTTCCAATTTATTTTTATATAGTCCGTCAGTGATATATATATATATATATATATATATATATATATATATATATATACAGAAGAGCTAGAAGTCAGATTCAAATTAGTCCAGTTAACAGGTGTATTAGAAAGTGGTCAATACATGTTTAAAGAAAAAATCACAATTCAATATGTAGAGAATTTAGATATTTAGATAAGGAAGACCAGCCAATAAACAAAGCGCCTGAAAAACATCCTGAAAATGTAACCGGTGACGCTACCATATTTTCGACCTTTTCCGTTTTGTCAACAGATTTGTTTACCGGCTAATCTTATCTATCTATCTATCTATCTATCTATCTATCTATCTATCTATCTATCTACCTCAGTCTGTTCATATATCTATCTATCTATCTATCTATCTATCTATCTATCTCAGTCTGTTCATATCTATCTATCTATCTATCTATCTATCTATCTATCTATCTATCCTCAGTCTGTTCATATCTATCTATCTATCTATCTATCTATCTACCTCAGTCTGTTCATATCTATCTATCTAACTATCTATCTATCTATCTATCTATCTATCTATCTATCTATCTATCTACCTCAGTCTGTTCTATATCTATCTATCTATCTATCTATCTATCTATCTATCTATCTCAGTCTGTTCATATCTATCTATCTATCTATCTATCTATCTATCTATCTATCTACCTCAGTCTGTTCATATCTATCTATCTATCTATCTATCTGCCTCTCGATCTATCTATCTATCTATCTATCTATCTACCTCCGTCTGTTCATATCTATCTATCTATCTATCTATCTATCTATCTATCTATCTATCTATCTATCTACCTCAGTCTGTTCTATCTATCTATCTATCTATCTATCTATCTATCTATCTATCTACTCTCAGTCTGTTTCTATCTATCTATCTATCTATCTATCTATCTATCTATCTATCTATCTATCTCTCTCAGTCTGTTCATATCTATCTATCTATCTATCTATCTACCTCAATCATTCATATCTATCTATCTATCTATCTATCTATCTATCTATCTATCTCAGTCATTCATATCTATCTATCTATCTATCTATCTATCTATCTATCTACCTCCAGTCTGTTCATATCTATCTATCTATCTATCTATCTATCTATCTATCTATCTACCTCAGTCTGTTTCTATCTATCTATCTATCTATCTATCTATCTATCTATCTATCTATCTACCTCAGTCTGTTCATATCTATCTATCTATCTGTCTATCTATCTATCTATCTATCTACCACTCAGTCTGTTCATATCTATCTATCTATCTATCTATCTATCTATCTATCTATCTACCTCAGTCTATCTATCTATCTATCTATCTATCTATCCATCCATCTCCGTCTGTTCTATCTATCTATCTATCTATCTATCTATCTCAGTCATTCATATCTATCTATCTATCTATCTATCTACCTCAGTCTATCTATCTATCTATCTATCTATCTATCTATCTATCTATCTATCTCAGTCTGTTCATATCTATCTATCTATCTATCTATCTATCAGTCTGTCCATCTATCTATCTATCTATCTATCTATCTATCTACCTCAGTCTGTTCATATCTATCTATCTATCTATCTATCTATCTATCTATCTATCTATCTACCTCAGTCTGTGTATTTCTATCTATCTATCTATCTATCTATCTATCTATCTATCTATCTATCTATCTATCTATCTACCTCAGTCTCTTCATATCTATCTATCTATCTATCTATCTATCTATCTATCTACCTCAGTCTGTTCATATCTATCTATCTATCTATCTATCTATCTATCTATCTACCTCAGTCTGTTCATATCTATCTATCTATCTATCTATCTATCTATCTATCTATCTATCTATCTATCTCAGTCTGTTCATATCTATCTATCTATCTATCTATCTATCTATCTATCTGTGTGTGTGTGTGTGTGTGTGTGTGTGTGTGTGTGTACTGTCTTCCGGTACTGCCTACTGGAATTTCCTATCATGCATTCAAACAAGCGTTATTTATTGATTTCATTTATGAAAACTTCCTCGCTTGTTTAAGAAACAGTTTCGGAATAATAATCCGTTAAGTAAGATTTTCAATAAAAAATACTCTAAAATTAATTTGTAGTTGTACAAATAATCTGGAAAAATAAATAAAAATCATAATAATAGTATTAAAAAAAATTTAAACCTAATTGAAAATAAGAATTATTCAATAACTGAAATCAATGATTTGAACAATATTAAATGTAGTTGTAAAAACCCTGTAGAGTGTTCGTTGGAAAACAGGTACCTTACAGAATCCATTGTTTATCAATGTACTATTTCTTCTATGGAAAACCTAGTAATGTAAAAATTTATGTGGGTACTACTAAGAACTCTCTGAAAAATTTTTAACTATACACGTCTGCATTTGATAATAATAAGTACAGAAACAGAACATCCATATCGAAATATTATTGGTATCTGAAAGAAGCAAATAAAACGCCATTAAAATAGAAAATTTAGAAAAAAAAGAATATGTAAGCCTTTAAACAACCTATACCCTTTGTGTCTATATGAAAACTATCTATTATTAAATTACTTAAGAATAAAAATCTATTAAAATAAACGTAATGAAATAAATGTCATATATAGACATAGCAAAATGTTCACCTTAGAATATGGTTAAAAAGAATGATCATAATAAAATAATATCCATCAACTTAAATATATCTAATAGTTTGTTTTATATTATGAAATAATAATAATTAAATAGATAAAAATAATTAAATAGATATTTAAATTTTGTATTATGATATTAAAATTGTATTATTATATAGTAATAATATAACAGATTTAAAAAAATAAAATGGCTATTAAGACTTTTAATAAATAAATAGAAATAAAAGTAGTGTAATTACACTCAAAGGTTCCTTAAAGTCAGATCAAAAGTATAAAGTGTTTTCTTTCTTTCTTTTTTGTTTTAAAAAATGCTGTGATACAGAGAAAAATAAGACAAGGATAAATGCAACGAAAATGCAGTCATGACAGAGGTTTTGATCGGCTGACAATCTTGCCGTTAACATTTAAAGAAGAAATTATGCATTCACAAAAAATATAACCTTTTTTCAAATTTAAAGTGAATTTCTATTCTGATTAGTTAAATTGAACACATAAATTTTTCTGTCTTCCCACATCCATAAATAACAAACGTATTGTTTCTTATATTCAAATGAAAACCATTTTCACAACAATGAGCTAACATTGCCTGATGATGAGGTAAATATCTCGAAATATAGAAATTTCTGTGTCGCAATGTGAACTATATTAATTTGAAATTATTTAATTAATACTTAATTATGTTACGCTCTACTATATTTGTTGTATTGAGCACTTTTTAAATAGAGTCAGATAAGTGTCATACGTGAAACATGCTTGGGCGGTCATGTCTCGAAAGAGACACGACTGACTGGGCAGAAGATTATCCAGCAGTAGGTTGCCATTGCTTTCTGCTCTATTATTTAACCCATAACTGGAGGGAAAAGACGGATTAATACCTTTCCCAAGGGTATTTGCGCGTAAGTGAATGCAATGAATTCTACTGGAATTCGAACTCGGCTCCCCGATTTTTCGTTCCGAGCGGATATCCAATGCGCCACAACTCACATTCTTTTAGTAGAGTAAATGCTGGAAAACTCGGCATTCTAAAACTGTTGATTCTCTTCACCTGTATATATATATATATATATATATATATATATATATGTGTGTGTGTGTGTGTGTGTGTGTGTGTGTGTGTGTGTGTGTGTGTGTGTGTTGCATTAAAAATGGCAAACAAGATATTATCATTATTTCTTATATAATTTTTTTGTGTTCAATTTTTTTTCTTTTTAGAACTCGAATTATATAAAGTTGTCCGAAGCTTTTGGACTTTCGAGCGCTTTCGGCTATACTTTTAGCCATTATCATGAATTAGTTTTGTTTTACTTGTAAATTAACATGTGTAAAGTTTATGCATATAGAGTCTTGTGTTTGTTATGTTCCGAACACGGTCAGCACATTTTTACGTGTTCATAATCGAAATTATTAAGTGTAGGCTTTCTCTTTTTTATTAGTAAGGCCTCCATTATTTTTAATCTTCCTTTGCATGTGGATAAAGTTATTATGTATGTCTGTATGTATGTATGTATTATCAAAAAGAATATCACGGATAGATTCTGGAAGATCATAATGTTTGTTTAAATGTGATCGGTTGGAACTGTTGCATAAAAGATGCAATGTCATTCTGCTCGTCAATTTTGTGGTGGAATGAAAACGTCTACGAATCGCTATTGTTATTTGTCGTAAAACACGCTTTTTCCGAAATACTATTGTAAATAACTTAATGATAGTACCTTGTCTGTCATTTTTAAT
The DNA here is from genome assembly GCA_037127315.1 of Ascarosepion bandense. Classification (NCBI taxonomy): domain Eukaryota; kingdom Metazoa; phylum Mollusca; class Cephalopoda; order Sepiida; family Sepiidae; genus Ascarosepion; species Ascarosepion bandense. The sequence continues at coordinate 2,995,388 of JBBBDQ010000332.1, forward strand.
GAAACCTGTATAAAAGAGTGATTGTTGCCCATATATATATATATATATATATATATATATGAGTAGTGAGGACATCATAGTGGTGCCTTCACGAAACTTCGAAGTCGTCATGACTCTGGTCAGTTAAGTGACAAACTTCTCCACATTAATCCTATTAACGATAGAACGAGTTTTTGTCACAAAGTATTCGAATCGCGTTAAAGGCCAATGGATTAATTGGCCTCTATCGCGATTCGAGCACTTTGTGACAAAAAATTTGCTTGGCAAAATATATTTTTATCAGTAAACCATTAAAAAAATAATGGCACTAAGCATCACCACAGCTCAACTATATATATATATATATATATATATATATATATATGTGTGTGTGTGTGTGTGTGTGTGTGTGTGTGTGTGTGTGTGTGTGTGCGCGCGCGCGTGTGCCAGTGATATCCCTTGTCGAATGTACAGAGTGATTGTCAGAGGGTCGTCTACGAAATTCTAGTGGCAGCATACTGAAGGTATTATTAATCAGCTAAGTGACAAATTTCAAATTTCGTATTTATTTTAATCCAATATATATATATATATATTGCTTAAATTTGTTTGCGTTCAGGTTCTTAGAACTCTTTAACTTTCTAGGGAAAATTTCTATCAATGCAGTGTGGGATACTTAAAGATAAAACCGATGGAAACACAAATAAAAAGAAAATTATCTAAATGAAATTGGCTAGACTATGTATCTAAATTACATATTAAAAATAAATAAATAATTATTATTTTAAATTTAAAATTCTCAGCTTCTCCCTGTCATCCTTACGCATGTGTAGTAGGGCGATTTCGGAACCGTGGTATTGAACTCAAATTGAATTTTTGTCTTTGACATGATAAATAATGACAAAACATTTTACCAAATCGTTACTGTACTTGGAGAAATTAGTTTAAAGATTAGGTTTAGGTTCAAAATCGTTGCGTGGCAATTTCATTCTGGTGATCAGTGAAAGACTTATAGCACTGCCTTATCAAATTTATAATGTACTGAAACTTTACAAATTTTATGAGGACAAGTTGCGTGGCGTAAGCACATTATTACTAAGTAATTGTGCCAACAAATAAGATCTTCATTTACTTCAAAGGGAAATTATACTGAACAATTTAGCTATATCCTGATGTAATATAATATACAGTGCACTAGGTTTAGTGTGATTTCAATAAACAATGCAAATTTAAAACGATTTACCTTGTAATTTGTTCCTAGCAGTATTATGGTGTTGAAAACCCTTTTACTTACTTTTTTGTTTTTAGTAATTATGATTTAACAAATAATCTACCAAATCATATTCATTGAGTAGCCTTAATATGTAATAGTTGACTTTTTTTAAGCAGATTTTACTAATCGAATATAGTAAACAAAAATGTATATTCTGTTTGTGGTAATTTATAATTAGAATTCTGATTTCAATATATTTTTCATTCAATGTATCTAATACAAAATATTGTGGATACCGGGAATAGGGTCTGCACAAATAAATTAATAACGACCAGTAATTGAGAGAGAAAATAAGTGTATTAACGTAAGGATACAGACTTGAATGAAGATTTGTAGTCCAGGAATACGGGTTAGTAAAAAGTATATGTACAAGTCTCTGGAGATGAAGCTGTAGTATATTGAATATGTCTGCGTCGGAAGCTGACGAGTTCTGCGTAATAATCATCTCGATGAGTGGAGCACAGAGCTATTATGAACTACTATGTACTGACTGCTAAGCTCTCTCTCTGGACTCTCGTATTCTCCGGTTAACTCTCGGTGACAACGCGGTATTCGGTATTGATTTACCCCACCCACTAGGGCAAAATGTGGTACAAGACCTTTTTAACGTGAGTTCTACGGGCCATATAGCTCAACCAAAAATATCTGTCTAATTTTGCCCAGTCGTGACTCTACCCTTCGGCGGAGCCATGACTGGGTTAATGCTCTCCACCCGAAGGCAGAGAGCTGACAGTGTCAAAGGAATCACCGCGTGAAAACGCGGTATTATCTCGTCTCGCTTCTATGGCAGTAGTATAAGTATACTCTGAACTAATCCATCTTTAGGAAAATGGAGAACACCACAACACAAAATATATCAAC
>JBBBDQ010000332.1:3002500-3030000 GCA_037127315.1 Ascarosepion bandense
ACAAAATGTTCAGAGTGATATATATATATATATATTCCCTCCCGTTCCTGCCTTTCCTTCTTTCTTTCCTCCCTCCTTCCCCTTACATTTATTGTCATTTATTTATTTGTTTATTATTATTATTTCTATTATGTTCCCTCTTCATTTTAAGAAAACGTTCATTCCGGCAGAAATTTTATGCCAGATAGAGGAAATATTGTAAAAGAGTCTGATGATATGAGCTAGTTAAGCTCATTGAAATGAACTATAGTTTATAACTAATCTGACGTGTTGAGTTTTCCTTTATAATCTATATATATATATATATATATATATATATATATAGCCAAGGCTATAGAACCCAATCTGTACTATTATTTAACCCATAACTAGAGAGAAGAGCTAGTTTAATACCTTTTCCCTGTGCGTAAGTGAATGCAAGGAATTCAACTAGAATTCGAACTCAGTTCCCCGATTTGTCGTTCCCAGCCGATATCCACTGCACCACAACGCACATGCTCGTGGCAAACAACTAACTCAAAACTATTAGATCTCATCAGTAATATAATACACACGGAAAACATTACAACCACCCTCTCTCAAAAAAGTGCCATTTCATTTTTTATTTCGTGTTGAGAGCGGACACAGACGTGTTCAGAAATTCCTATTTTTAAAATCTCATCGTGCTTCTATTTGGTCAGAAGCCCTACAAACAGACAATAAATATTATTAGTCCCATTATCAATATTATTCTTATCGTTGTTATTTTGTTTGACTACTCGAATTTCTTTCATCGGCCAGTTATATCTATATGTATACGGAAATTAACGAAGATTAACGAAACTGGTTATAGACAACCGACAATTTGAAATGATTTGTTTGAATATTATTTTTGATCGATACTCGTGTTTAAGTAGATGTTCTGTTTATAATCATTGATTAAAAAAATATCTACTTAAATACGAGTATCGATCAAAAATAATGTTCAAACAAATCATTTCAAATTGTCGGTTGTTTATAACCAGTTTCGTTAATCTTCGTTAATTTCCGTAATCTTCGTTAATTTCCGTAATCTTCGTTAATTCCGTAATCTTCGTTAATTTCCGTAATCTTCGTTAATTCCGTAATCTTCGTTAATTTCCGTAACATGTCTATAAATGATTTCATCTATCTATATATATATGTGTGTGTGTGTGTGTGTGTGTGTGTGTGTGTGTGTGTGTGTGTGTGTGTATATATATATATATAATCTGAGTGTGGGGGTAATGTATTTGCGTAGATTTGCAACTATTGCATCATCACATAAGTATTTGTGCGTGTCTGAAAGTGAAAGTCTACGTGTGTATGTGCGTGTGTGTGTGTGTGTGTGATCTTCAAAAAGGAGGCGAATTGGTGCTTGTTAATACAAAATACTGGAAATGTCAAATGCGAGGGCGCCTCTTGCTTTCAAGGCAGGATATGTCAATCACGCCGAGTCCCATGTGAATCCATAGAAGCAGTTGACAAATGTCGACATCCTTCCTCGACACCTAGAAGAAACCACCTGTGTAATCTACAGAAAAATTTGTTGTAAGTCAACATCTGGATTAAAAGGAAAAGCTTCACGGTTGTACAGAGAAGGAATGTCCAGCAAACTGATTTGATCTCGACGGGGAAGTCAAATTTCATCAGTCATGTTTGCTGTTCGTCATAAGATTTATCTCTGAGAATTCGGCACAAAGAAAAGCAGAAAAGGAATCAGGGATGAATGAAGATTACAATCATTTAACAATATGGAATAATAAAGACTTGAATGGAAAATAACTTAAAACCATACAACGAGTTGACTTGTTAGCAAGATAATGTAGATGCAGTTGTTGCGTAGCCGTCGATGGTTGTGTTACAAAATCACAAATCAGTGTAAGTGAGAATTAGAACCTTTGTGATGCAGTGGATATCGGCTCAGAATGAGAAATCGGGGAGCTGAGTTCGAATTTCAGTTGAATTTCCTTGCATTCACTTACGCGCAAATACCCTTGGGAAATGTATTAATCCGTCTCTTCCTTCCAGTTATGGGTTAAATAACAGGACAGATTGAGTTCTGTAATCTTGGCTGGCAACCAGTCTACCACAGAAAGTAATGCCAATCCATTGCGGGATAATCTTCCGCCCATTCAGTCATGTCTCTTTCGGGACATGATCGCCCAAGCGTGTATCATGCTTGGCACTTAACTGACTGACTGAACATGTTACAACTTATGTAACACCCTTCTTGTCCGACGAATTGTGGTAACAGGATTGGTCGAAGACCTTTTGCGACATCTTGAGTAATGAACTTTCCATAGATTTCGACAGTTATCCACAACTTCCTGACAAAGAACAATGGTAAAACAAAAGTGGATGCAATACAATTCTGCATAACCCCAAAAAGTTGTTGGTTGTTTTGTTTTTATGGCATATCAACCTCGTCGGGTCATTTATTGCCAACTAAATTTTTTATTTATTTATTGCTGGTAATACCTTTTTCTTTCAACAATTTATTGTTGTTTTTATGTAAGTTTTGTGTCTAGTAATACTTTTTTCTTTTCGAGTATCAAGATTCATTGGGATTTGCTTTTTTTTAGGGCAGGGTCCCCAAGTCCTACCCTTGTTATTTAACCCATAACTAGAGGAAAGGGACGGATTAATACCTTTCCGAAGGGTACCAGTTCTTAAGTGAATGCAGAGTATTCAATTGGAATTTGAACTCAGCTCTTTTCGAGCCGATATCCACTGCACCATAACACACATCCTTCACTAAACGCTTACAGCCTGGTATTTCCAAGCAGTCACCCATCTAAGTACTGACCAGGCTCAACGTTGCTTAACTTCGGTAATCGAGCAAGAACCGGTGTATTCAACGTGATATGGCCGTAAGCCTAACTCAAAAAAGAAACAAGAATAACAGTTTACACTATTCACATTATTCGGACTATTGTCCTCATCTTTGTTGTCCTTTAGGATACATGGCCCAGTGGATATAGAGATTGGTTAATTCTAGTGAATTGACCCAAACAGTTGTGAGTTCACCAGGCTACAGCAGTGGTGAACAAGTAATTTAGAAAGTCCGGTTAGAGGGAGATAACTCATGACTACCAAAAGAGGTTTCACACAAGGGATAAGAATGATATACCCCAGTGATTGTAATAAAGGGTTCGGTTCGAAATTTCTAGCACCGGAAGAAGGTCGAAGCATACAATGGCCGAAACGTCGTACTAATGGCAACAAAGATGAGGACAATAGTCCGAATAATCTAAATTGTGTAAATACTGCCTGATCTCAGAAATATAGACAAGCATCAGAGTAATAAAGCAATCTTTCTTCTTTTTTGATCATCATTATCTAATATCGTGCACTATAATTTTAAAAAAACGCTAACCTTTAAATGGTAAATTACCAGGAATAACCTAATCACTCAATCGACGAATTTTGAATGAAATACAATCTTTGCGCTCTCTCTCTCTCTCTCTCTCTCTCTCTCTCTCCACACACACACACACACACACACACACACACACACACACATTATATATATATATATACTCCCGATCAAAAATTTAAGAACACTTAAAAATCTTTAAAAAGAATTTTTTTTTTTTTTTTACGGATAGATTTTAAACTCCTCCCACTTAAGGTTACCAATACTACAATCTAAAAGGTTATGGAAACAAAAAGCTACATTCCAAACATTTTATTTAGAAATTTACATTTTTATAAAATGAGGCGATTTACACATGATCAAAATTATAAGACCAGGGGTATAAATTGTTAGATCTATGGTAATTCCAATGTTTTTATTTCAGTTAGAGATTAGCAATCACTGCGTAAAGGTGTTACCATGCCTAAAGCAAGCAAACTTACCGAAGTTGCGCGTTTTCGAATTCTAGAATTCCATAAACAACGTTTGTCACAGCGGGCGATCACAGCTAAGGAAAATCGCAGTAAAACTGTGATTTGCAACTTTCTAAAGAACAGTGAGAATTATGGAAAAGCAAAATCCTCTAGTAGGCCCCCAAAAATATCTCCTGCATTGAGTAGGAGAATAAGACGGGTTATTATGAAAGACGAGGGACTTTCTTCTAGTCAAATTAAGGCAGTCACAGAAGCTTATTGCAGTCCCGTAAACTATCAGACGACACTTACGACAAGAAGGCATGGTAAATAAAAAGCGTAAACAAATTCCTCGGCTGCTTCCACGTCACAAGGTAGACCACTTAAAGTTTGGTCGTGAATACCAAACATGGGACGTTGAGAAGTGGAAAAAAGTCCTGTTTTCTTATGAGAAAAAATTCAATCTAGATGGCCCTGATGGCTTCCAACGATGCTGGCATCACAAAAACATGCCTCCTGAAATTTTCTCCACACGTCATAGTGGTGGAGGGTCCCTAAATGTATGGGGTACCTTTTCTTACAGAGGGACGATGGAGCTCCAGGTGGTGCAGTGTCGTCAGACAGTGGCTGGTTATGTTAGCATGCTACAAAAAGCATCTTTAATGATGGAGGGCCATTGTTTGTGTAGGGATGGATGGTTATTCCAACAGGCTAATGTTGCAATCCACGCTGCAAGACTGACCTTGACCTTTCCACAAGAAAATGGTGTTCATCTCTTGGGACATCCTGCATGCTCACCAGTCTTGAACCCAATTGAAAATGTTTGAAGATGGATGACAAGAGATGTTTATCAAAATGGAAAACAATATTCGACAAAAAATGAACTTCGTGAAGCCATCTTCAGAAGCTGGAGCAACATCCTCCGCACCTTAATGGAAACGCTTATTTCTAGCATGCCCGACAGAATTTTTGAAGTCATCAAAAGCAGTGGAGGTAGAACTCATTATTAAATTTGGTTGTTGAATGTTTTCATACACTTTTCATACACTTTTTGAACAATTTCGTAGAATTTTTGTCTCTGGTCTTATAATTTTGATCATGTGTAAATCGCCTAAATTCATAAAAATGTAAATTTCTAAATAAAATGTTTGGAATGTAGCTTTTTGTTTCCATAACCTTTTAGATTGTAGTATTTGTCACCTTAAGTGGGAGATTTTTAAGTGGTCTTAAAGTTTTGATCGGGTGTGTATAGATAGATAGATAGATAGATAGATAGATAGATAGATAGATAGATAGTAAGTATGTATCAAAAATAATTTTACAAACGTTTGTGGCGGATTCCTCACACAAAAAACGACAAAAGTTCATATAAATATATGTCAGCAAATCCTTTGTTTCTGAGTTATTAAGTTTAAATAAAACTTACGGTAGATGGCGCTTGTGTTGCCTTGAAATCAAGGTAACATTTGTCATTCGTGTACATTTTTGGCAGGTCTGTCTTCAACGTTTAATGGGGGTAATAGCGTTAGTTAACTGGGAACTGTTCCGTTTAACAATATGAGAATTATCATATCAGGAGGAGGCAGATATGATTTTTACATACGGACACGCGAATGTTAATCGACGTTTGACTGCACGACTGTTTCAGGTTCCGTTTCCAGACTGAAGGCAGCCGAGTCATCCAAGCTTTGTTGCTCTTTATCGTCACGTTGCTGCAACCGTATCATAAGTTGTGCTTTTGGGGGCCCGACAGCTTGATGGTGCCCAACTTTCTTCATGCTGGTTTGAATTCACTTTTCTTTCTCCTATCATGGTTACACAGTCTGTCCTGGCATTTACACAAAGCTAGTGGCGGGAGAAGAGATGGATTCAAACTTTTCCCAAGGCTATCAGCACGTAAGTGAATGTAACGGATTCAGTGGAATTCGAACCCGGCTTTCCGATTTGTCAATCCGAGAAAATTTCTATTACTCCACCGTACCTTCCGCTTGACTTGGAAGATACCACAACTAATTTTATCATTGATATCACTGAAGAATTTAATTTTACTAATATTCACCCAATACAAACTTCCAAGTTCAAATCACGTAGAAAACAATAGTGACAACAGTCCATATAAATGTATATGTTCAAATTCTGCTAAATAGACTAGGTTACATTTGTAATTCGTGTACATTTGTGGAATTTGTTTTTAAAGTTTATCTAGTGTAGGAGTGATTTAATTGAGAAGTGTTCATTTTCACAATGGCAGGGTATTCATATTCAATATAAATTTGACATACAGTCGAATGAAGAGTAATGGACGCGAGGCTGCACGGTTGTATCTGATTCGTTTTCAAACTGACTCATCCAGATTTTGCTGCTGTTTATCTTCTAGTTGCTGAATCAGGATCCGTGGCACCACAAACTATGGTAATAAGTATTCTTGAATTGTATCTTGCAGTGTCTATTTAACAGCGTCTACCGTAAACCTTAAACTTAATAACTCAAAGCCGAAGGATTTTCGGACATATGTTTACATGGATTTTTCTTCTTGTTTTGTATACCAACTTTTGCATCTCCTATATATATATATATATATATATATATATATATATCAACGAGATTATAATTATACTAGTTTCGAAAACTTTCCTCGAAAACTTTCGGCGGAAAGAAAAAAAATGGTTTTAAAAAAAGGAAGAGCTTAGTACATAAACTATTGTTCGTCTGGTTCATTAGGTGTTATCTATCTATCTATCTCTCTCTCTCTCTCTCTCTCTATATATATATATATATATATATATATATATATGTGTGTGTGTGTGTGTGTGAGAGAGAGAGAGAGGGAGAGAGGAAGCGTATGTTTAGGCACGTACGTGTTTCTGTGTGTATGTTATATATAGAAAGATGTAAACTGGAGTACATGAAGCCTCAATGGCTATACAGTCTTCATCTATGAACGTTGTATTTTCATTAGTGAACACTCTTCACTTGGCTGACGCCGATTCCTGTACGATCATCGAAGTTAAGCAACATCATACCTGGTCAGTATTTAGATGGATGATCGCTTGGAATATCAGGTGCTGTACTCTTGTATGTTCTGACAGTGTAACAGATATTGAACTGAAATTGTCAATCCAAGAGCCACAATCAATAGTTGGCCTCATTCGTTTCCCAAGCCGCCCATGCGCTAGGGTCCCTGTCACAAACACCTGATCAGTCAAAATAGTGTTTGTTCAACGTCCACCTATAGTTTATATTGCAACTATACTGATTAAACAGTGGCTAAAGTTTATGGAAGAGAGTGCATAATCAGTCATAATCAACTGTTTGAACAACGGCAGCTCGCTAAAATCTTCAGTTACGATTACTTGTTCCATCCTGCTAATAAACCATCTTCGGGATGATTTAAACACGAGTGGACCCGTTCCGTAAAAAACGAGGAAAAATATTTATATCGATCTCATATATTGATGTACCTCCTACTAAATATCTAACATTAAGATATGAAAAAAAAAAATTACAACTTCCCACCCGAGCGTGAGAGAAAGGATATATATATATATATATATATATATATATATATATATATATATACTCAGTTTTAATCCGAGATTATGGACAGTATGGTTAAATAAAATAAAGACAAGAGGAAAACTGTATTTTAAATCGCCTACGCGTTTCGTCCGTGATGGAATAAAGCTCATTTCGTCTTTCTGCCTTGAAAAAGTCGATCACGGACGAAACGCGTAGGCGATTTAAAATACAGTTTTCCTCTTGTCTTTATTTTAGTTAACCATATATATATATATATATATATGTGTGTGTGTGTGTGTGTGTGTGTGTGTGTGTGTGAGTGTAATTATATAATAATTATAATTAATTATAATGGCCTAATATTTATGGCCGGTAGTATATATATATATATATATATATATATATATATGTATGTATATATATATATATATATATATATATATATATATATATATATATACTACCGGCCATAATTATTAGGCCACCCCAGTTTTGAAAAAAGATTATGCATTTCCTGCCATTTTTAAATAAAAGAGTGTGATTATATTTCACCTCCTACCTAAATTTGGGTCTATTTCTCTCTGAGCCGTTATCACCGGCTCTCTCCTCTTAGCTTTTTTCTTTTTCTTCTGTCATCCTCTTTGCTTTTTATTAACACTTATTTTTATTTTTTCTGTGTTCTTTTTATTTTACATATCACGCTCTTTATCTTCTATGCATCTCTCTTTCCAATTTCTTTTTTCCCCATCTTCTCTATCCTCTTTACCTCATAAAAAAAAACATTTCCAAAACTAAAGGGGAAGTGAGATTTTTGTATTTTCTTTTTCAAAAATAAAGTTTATTAACATCATTATTAACTACCTGATGAGACATTGCTTTTTCGATGTCGAAACAAAATGTACACTTTTGTAATAAATTATAATTTGTACATGTTTTAGACTATAACTGATAATATATATATATATATATATATATATATATATATATATATATATATATATATATATAGTCATCCTCTGACAGATCTGTTTCGCAGCTCATCTTTATGGTTAGACATCCGATTACTTTTAGACAGGATTGAAACCGACGATTCTTCCTCCGAGTTATGGACGCTCGGTAGAAGAAGTGAGACTTTTAGCGTGTGATATACCATGTAAGCATACGCCAGTGGCTAAGAGTGTTCTAATTCATTACTGAATGAACGGTGTGTAGATGCTAGAGTAGCTACTGTTTTTGCAAAGATTACCATTCTTCCACAGTGGCCAATCAGGATGTGAGAGCGTATATATATATATATATATATATATATATATATATATAGGTATAGATGTCTAGTCCGTAAACGGTGAGAATAATCCCACAAGATAACTTAATATAAAATATTAAGTGTTATATCTATATAGAGAGCTCAATGGATGTTATCCAGAGCAAATTATATTTATATTTATAAAGGAAAACTCAACACGTCATTTCAAGTGGTTATAAACTATAGTTCATTTCTCTGTGCTAATTAGCTCATTTCATCAGACCTTACAATATTTCTTCCATTTGGTTCCAAACATTTTGCCGGAATATATATATATATATATATATATATATGTCTATTTTACATAAACCATATAATTATATTATATTATATCAAGCTCTATAATACTCATTATATTGAGCACTGTTTATAATAAAATAAATGCCAGAGCACTCAAAATATAAAAGAAACCTTGAGTCCTCTTCACTTGGAATTATATATATATATATATATATATATATATATATATATATAATGATCTTTATTATAGTAGAGAGAATATATGCATGCTATTTTGTGTATACGTATGCGTGTGTAAAGGGAAATATAAATAAAATAATAACGATGGACCACTCATTTGAGAGACCTACATGCTAACCTGCCGGAAAATGATTCGTTGCGCTTTTGGGGGCTAACATTTTCCACCGACATAAAAGGGAAATAATATATTGAATCACCTTCTAAGTCTACTATGAGGAAAGTTGGTTCACACTAACTTGCGAAATCATTTTTTTCACTAGAATCTATCTTACATATTTATATGTCTGTCTCGGAACGAGGAATCGGGGAACCGAGTTCGAATTCCAGCTGAATTCCTTGCATTCACTTACGCGAAAATACCTTTGGGAAAGGTAGTAATCCGTCTTTTCCCTCCTGTTATGGGTTAAATAACAGGACAGATTGGGTTCTATAGCCTTGGCTAGCAACCAGTCTACCGCAGAAAGCAATGGAAACCTACTGCGGGATAATCTTCAGTTAGTCATGTCTCTTTCGAGACATGATCGCCTAAGCGTGTATCACGTATGGCACTTAACTGACTGAGTCCATGTATTGACAATTGCTGCCAAATCTAATCCGAGGTTTGTGCTATAAATTTACAGATTCTTGTTAAAATACAGAAGACATATCTGCAATGTTATTGGCTCTGACCTTGCATTCTAGATTCAGTTACTATCCCACTGCCGTAATGTAGCTTCCTTTATTTTTATAAATATTTTCATGGTAATCTTCCTAACAAAATTTCCTCTATGGTCTTTAGACCCTATAAAGTTAAATACAGCAATAGTTTGGAGGCAAGTTTTCATCATTTTGCAGTCTAGATGTGACCGTAAGTTTTATACTGACAGTTTTTTTCTTCTCGCTTGTTGAAGTCACTTCCGGTTTTTGGCTTCTCAGTCTATTTAATCATCAAAAATTTAAATTCAAAGTCAGTAGTTATCTTCTTTTTAATATCCGTTCCACTCCAAGTAAGTGGGTATCGCCACTGGTGCGCAGAGGTAATTTCTGTTCTTTGATTGTTCTCTCCTCTTAATAATGATTCCTTTTTTTCATGTCCTGTCACACTTAGTAACCCCTTGCATCTTAGTAGCTTTATTACCTTGCTTGGAATGAAATGACTCAAATAAAACCTTACTAACTGCGGTTCGTTTATTTCCTTCGGAATTAATTTTTCTTCAATCTTCCTTTTTTTCGCGTTCTTTTTGTTTTTAAAAATCTATCATTCTTTTAGTATTTGTGTATATTTCTAAGATGAGGTAGTATTTACATTATTTACATTATTCGGACTATTGTCATCTTTGTTGCCATTGTACGTTTCAACCTTGTACGCTCCGGCCCTCTTCATGTGCTAGGAATTTCGAACCGAACCCTTTATTACAATCACTGGGTTATATGAACTCCCTTACTTGCGTAAAGCAAGATTGGAAGTCATCAGTTATCTCCCTCTAACCCTACAAGTTACTTGTTCACCACTGCTGTAGCCTGTTATTGAACTCACAACTCTAAGAATCAAGTCAACGTCTATATCCACTGGGCCATGTGTCCTTAGGGACATAAAGTGTTCGGTAGCAGCTGAAAAAAGCCGGAGCGTACAACGGCCGGAACGTCGTACAAATGGCAACAAAGATGAGGACAATAGTCCGAATAGTGTAAATACTCTCTATCATTCTTTATATTACATTTCTCTTTTTTCCTCTCCCTCTCTCTCTCCCTCTCTCTCTCTCTCTCTCTCTCTCTCTCACACACACACACACACACACTCAGCCAGCTTTTTATTCCTTGTTAATTTTTCTTGTTATGTCAATCGTCTTATTAATTCTTGTCCTTTTATTGTCTGCCAGTTAGTTAATTTCCATACGTGATACACGCTCGGGCGATTATGTCTCGAAAAAGACATGACAGACTAGACAGAAGACTTTCTTGCAATAGGTTGCCGTTACTTTCTGTGGTAGACCGGTTGCCAACCAAGGCTATAGAACCGAATCTGTCCTGCTATTTAACCCCTGTGACTAATACAAGTTCGATTGGAATTCGAACGCGGATCATCCAATTTCTCATTCCGTTTCCATATCGATTACATCACAACGTCCTCTCTTGTTAATAGTATTTTTCTCACATTCTCCAGTACTCAGTAACTTCCTGTGTCTTAGTGGCTATTTGCCTTGCTTGGTGTGAAACAATTAGAGAAAAAGAAGAGATGAAGAACGCAAAGAGTGAGAGACATAGCAATATAGGGTAATGTATCTTGATGCGTCCACCTCTTTATATTCTATTCAAATATAATAATTCATAACGCATAAATAAATAACAATCTAATGGTCCTATTTACTGGTTTGTATTTAATACTATCTTTTGATAAGATGTTTATTAAATGATCTGTGTTTTCCGGTGAGCCGAAAGTGTTTGGCGAAGGTCTGTGTTGGTTGTTTCGGCGTTTTCATAAGTACACCAGCAAAAGCAAAGCCCAACCCAACCGTCCTATCTATCCCCCGAGAATACACAAAACTTCCAGACCACCCGCTGCCCTAAACCGGCAAAACTCCCCTCCTGCCAATACAGATTGACTGACAAGCAGGGAAACATCCTTATCTTGAAATTTGTAATTAAATGATCAGCAAGATGCCGCCCTGGATCATTTGGATGCTACGTTTCGGCGCTCTACAAAAGCCCTGGTTGTTGCGAAACTTTGCGCATGCGTATGATCGTTTATGTACGTGTCACTGTAGCTTGTTGTAAGCAGGCGAGAATAAAAACGAGTGTTCTATGCATTTTCTCATGATTTTTTTTTTCCTATTAGCAGTTTTTGTCTTTAACTTTTTTTCTACTAAAAACTCTGACTTTTTCCCTATTTTTTCTTTTTAAGTATTTTTTCTTTGAATCACTTTAAAACCTCCCTCTACTTTTTCATCTGCGTTTATTCTTCCTATTTTTCCCTTCTAATAAGCACTGTATCCTTTTATTCTCGTATTTTGTTTACTTTCTTTCTTTTTTCTTTCTCTTTTCGTCCTTTTTCCTTTTATTTCCCTCAAACCCTCCTCCGTATTTGTTTATTCTTTCTCTTTCTCTCTGCAGAAGATTTCTTCCTCTTTTTTTTTTTTCACTTCTCCTTCATTTAATTTTTTTCTCTCGTTTGTTTTCCTTCTCTTCCTATTCTTGTTCAGTTTTCTCCTCTTCCTTCCTTCTTCTCTCGTTTCTATGTCTCCTCTTACTTCTCACATTTCTATGCCTCCCCTTCCTTCTTCTCTCACTTCTATGCCTCCTCTTCCTTCTTCTCTCACTTCTATGCCTCCCCTTCCTTCTTCTCTCACTTCTATGCCTCCTCTTCCTTCTTCTCTAATTTCAATGCCTCCTCTTCCTTTTTCTCTTATTTGTATGCCTCTTCTTTCTTCTTTGCATAGATTTTCCCCTCTTATTTTTCATTTACTTTTCTATTTTCTTTCAAATTATCCTAGTTTTTTTTTTTCTCTTTATATGCTTACTTCTTTCTGTTCTTTGCTCACGGTATATTCTGATTTTTTTTCGGCCCCTTTCTCCACTTCCTTAATTTATCTCACCTTTTATACCATCTTTCCCTTTTCCTCATTTATATTTTTCTTCTGATCCTTCTTTTTCTCCTCATTTCTTCTCCTCCTTTAGCATATTCTTCTTCCTTCCGCCCTTTTCTCCTTACCCCTCAACTTAATTTTCCCCTTGATTCTTCTTTTTTTTTCTTTTTCTATATTACAGAGTTATTTTCTTTGTCTTCTTTCCTTTTCATTATATTTTCTTAATTCCCTATTTTCCTGTCTTTCTAATCTAAGTAAATCTTTTTTTTATTCATCTTTTCGCTTGTCTTCAATTCTTTTTTTATTTAATTTTCTTTCAATTTATTTTCCTTCTCTTTTTTTATAAATTGTTTTGCCCTCTCTCTAAATCCTTTTTCTCCCTTCGACTTTCTACGCTCTTTCTTTAATATTTCTTACACTTCGTCATTTCTTTCTGCTTTCCATAATTTTTCTTCTTTTCATCCTCTATTATATATATATATATATATATATATATAGATAGATAGATAGATAGATAGATAGATAGATAGACTCACTCATTCTTGTTATAGTTTTAAGTCGCCTATTTTATCAGTGTGTCAGACCATTCTCTGTTTCTTTGACATCTTCCGCCTCCCACCACAGGTTCCATAATTATTGCTATTATTTTATTTTATGCGCATAATAAATAGTCTTCTACTTATTATTATTAGTTGTTGTTGTTGTTGATGTTGTTGTTGTTGTTGTTGTTGTTGTTGTTGCTTTCTTCACCTTGGCGTGTTTGCGAGGTCTTCCTCTGCCGTTTTCTCTGGTTGCAGCATTCTCTTTGCCAACTGCCAATCACTTTCTGACCTCCGTCTAAGACGATTTCAAGATGTCACATCAGATAAGCAGATAGAGTCCAGAAAGGGACACTAGTTGATTCCTCGCATTATCTCCCCTTATCCCGATACCTTCGTGCTATGGCCTTGTCTTCTGCATTCCCGCACATTGCCTGTTCTTTTTTGATTGAATTTTTTTGTTGTTGTTGTCTGCTTTGTTTTCACATCTTTTTTGTATTCTATTCCGAATATTTTTTCTTCCATTCCTCGTTCTTAACTTTCGCTTCTTGCAAACCGGCTTTCCATCATTTACGACGTTTCTTAGCTTTTCATTTGAACTCCTGCTACCTCCTTCATTTCAGTCTTTCCGTTTTCTCATTCTGCGTTTGATTGTTTTCCCCTTTTTTCTTTTATCTTTTTTTTTATTTTCTCTGTCTTCTTCTTTTTTTCTTTCTCTGTCTTCTTCTGCTAATTCTTTTTTTCTTCTTTCTCTGTCTTCTGCTAATTTTTTCTTTTTTTCTTCTTTCTCTGTCTTCTTCTGCTAATTCTTCTTTTTTCTTCTTTCTCTGTCTTCTTCTGCTAATTTTTCTTTTTTTCTTCTTTCTCTGTCTTCTTCTGCTAATTCTTCTTTTTTCTTCTTTCTCTGTCTTCTTCTGCTAATTCTTCTTTTTTCTTCTTTCTCTGTCTTCTTCTGCTAATTCTTCTTTTTTTCTTCTTTCTCTGTCTTCTGCTAATTTTTCTTTTTTTCTTCCTTCTCTGTCTTCTTCGGCTAATTCTTCTTTTTTTCTTCTTTTTTTCTTCTTTCTCTCTTCTTCTGCTAATTCTTCTTTTTTCTTCTTTCTCTGTCTTCTTCTGCTAATTCTTCTTTTTTCTTCTTTCTCTGTCTTCTTCTGCTAATTCTTCTTTTTTTCTTCTTTCTCTGTCTTCTTCTGCTAATTTTTCTTTTTTCTTCTTTCTCTGTCTTCTTCTGCTAATTCTTCTTTTTTTCTTCTTTCTCTGTCTTCTTCTGCTAATTTTTCTTTTTTTCTTCTTTCTCTGTCTTCTTCTGCTAATTCTTCTTTTTTTCTTCTTTCTCTGTCTTCTTCTGCTAATTTTTCTTTTTTTCTCTTTCTCTGTCTTCTTCTGCTAATTCTTCTTTTTTCTTCTTTCTCTGTCTTCTTCTGCTAATTTTTCTTTTTTTCTTCTTTCTCTGTCTTCTTCTGCTAATTCTTCTTTTTTCTTCTTTCTCTGTCTTCTTCTGCTAATTCTTCTTTTTTTTCTTCTTTCTCTGTCTTCATCTGCTAATTTTTCTTTTCCTTTTTTTATTTTTTCTCTATTTTTTTATTTTCTGTTGAGAGCAATTAAAAGAAAAAAGGTTGGAATCTTCGTCCTTTTCTTTTCTTTATTTTTTTATTCAGTCACTGGTCATTTTCCCCTCCTTTTTCATTGCTTTTTTTAATTGACATGTTTTTATTTGTTTTTATTTATTTACTTTTTTTGTAAATAGCAAAAAAAAAGAAACCACTGAAATATTGGTCTAGTCTCCTTTTTTAATTTTTTTTTTTTCGTTTTCATCTCTTTCTTCTTTTCTGTCCATTTTTCAAATTCATTTTCTCATTATTTTCTTCGTTTACATCTACATTTTTTCATTATCTTTTTATTTTGTATTTATTTAAGTTTTTTATTCAATTTTACATCAATTCATTCATTTTTATCTATTTCGACGTAAATTATTTTCATTCTTCTTATCATAATTTCTTTGTTTTTATGTTTTGTCTCCAATTCTTTCATTTTTTTCCTTTATTCTCTTTCCTTCTATTATTTCACAACTTTGTCATTCTTCTACCTACATATCATTTTCTCTTTTACTTTAAAGATCTCTTTTTGCCAATTCTTTCCTTTTTTTTTTTCTTTCTTCGCCGGTATAGTATGGGGCATACCATTTTGTTGTGGCCTACGAAATTCTGTCACTGGTATAATATAGATCCTACCTTTTGAATGTGGCCTATGAAATTCTTTCACTGGTAAGGTATGGTACCTACCTTTGAATGTGGTCGACGAAATTCTCTGATTGGCATAGTATGGAGACTACCTATTGAATGTATCCGACGAATTTCTGTCACTGGAATAATATGAGGTGCATCTTAAAAAGCTTATTATAGAGAAGTACTATAACTGTCTGAAAAGGGCAAAGGTTATGGTTAGGGTTATGGGAATTAATTAGTTTCAATAACCAGCCGAATATTTATATTTATAAATATACTATTACTAGCAGTATAGCTCGGCGTTGCTCGGGTGTAATGAATACTTTAAAACTAATCTATGGTCCTGGAGCTCAGACTCTTTGGACGTTGGCACGAAAGACAAAAAGCAATAGTTGTTTCCCATTAAAGTGAAACCGTAGAATGAAAGAAAAATGAATGGATGTAAGTCAAATTTTGATTTCCTGGTATCGATATCAAATAAGTTTTATTCGTCGTAAACTGAATTTTGAAGGCTAAATAAGTCCTCGGAGTTAATGGTAACATGGCTGAGAATAAGAACTACAATTATACCTACTTAGAGCCAAACCCGAACCAAAAAAGGGCTGAAAAAAAATAGACATACAAGTAGATAAACAGACACACACACAAACATCTTGCCTTTTATATATATATGTTATCGATTTTTTGCACTATTGTAAGAACTGCAACCTTGAAACTTCTGAATATCGTTTCTTATGCCTTTGTCTATGAGTGTATCAAATTTGATTAAAATCGGACCATTCCTTCTATAACCCGATTTTTTCGATGATCGATATTTTATATTTATCGGAGGTACCTCGACACAAAACTTAGCTAAGAACACTCGCAGACGCTTATAGTACAACTGTGTAAATTTTCAAAAAAATCAGTTCAGCCGTTTCGGAGTCTATAGGTAACGGGGAAAACACACACACAGACACACACACACACACACACACAAAGTTCCATTCATAAATAAGTTTAGATTGATCTGAGGTAGGACACATTCAAACCGGGTAGGCCATATACTGTACCAGAAAAAAAGAGATAGGGCACATATTATACCGGCACCCTTTTTTCCCAAATGTCCTTCATGTTCTTATTTCTCTTTCCTTCTTTTTCATTTTCTTTTTTCAGCTACATCTTTTTCGCGCGATACAATCTGTCCATTTTCATTCGTTGTTATATTACGCTTATTCTCCATCACCAGTTATCCGAATTGTCAGTGAATATTTATTCATGCTTGATTGTGCAGCAACCAATAAAATTTATAAATGTTTCTTTTTCTTCTATCCTTTCAGGGCGTAGGCGATCATGGCTTTCCACATCTCCCTATCCCGGGTGGCTCTTAGTACGTTCTCTCCTGTTACACCACGCAATCCCCGTTCCGTCATCCACCGGCTCAGGCCCTTCAAATATGTTACCCGCTGCCTTCCTCTGTCTCTTTTAACTTCTATCTGGCCTGTTAGTATCAGGTTCTTCAAGCTCTTCTTCATTACGTGTCCCAGGAACTTCAGTTGTCTCTTCCTGATGCTCACTATTAATTTTCTTTTCATTACCATTCTTTCCAAAACCTCACATGCTCGGTCCATGATATCCGCAGCATCCTTCTGTAGAAACACATTTCCACTGCTTCAAGTTTTTTCCACTATTCTCTGTCGTATTGAAGAACTGACATCACATAGCAATCTAGCACACATTTATTTGTTTCAAATTTCAATCTTCTGTTTACGGGTAATGTTAATCAATACAGATTTGAAAACACTTTTGTCCTTGTTCGCTTAGACTAGTAGAGTAAAAAAAAATGCTTCGCTTCACCATATTCCATGCTTTATTTTAATATTTTCTTTTCAGATTTATTGATTTATTATTATTATTATTATTATTATTATTATTATTATTATTTTGTCATTTTTCATCATATTTCGATTTCTGCTATGGTCACACTACCAACCAAGTCTGCGGGAAGACATAAGGCAGGTCGAGGTGGGTTGTTATGGCTCCATTTCATGTTTTTTTTTCTATCTCTCCTATCACCTCTAGCATTACAGAGACAACGTTCTCCTTAGTGTGTGGGCTGTACTTAACAAGACAATTTTTTGCATATCTCTTAAGCTGGGGTTTCCAGGGATTCTTCTAATATGTTTATTGTTCCACATTTTATCATTCCAAGTGCACCTACTATCACTGGCACGATTCTTGTTTTCAATTTCCACATTTTTTCTATTTCAATTTCAAGGTCTTTATATTTTGACAGTTTTTCCAATTCCTTGGTTGCTATGTTAGAATCCACAGGACAAGCCATATCAATTAATAGGCAAGATTTTTCTTTCTGGTTTTTAACAATAAAGCCCGGCCTATTTGCTTCAATTTTTCTGTCTGTGTAGATGGTGTAATCCTATAGAATGGTGACATCTTCTATTTCTGTAACCTGTGCTGGATAATGTTCATACGAGTGTATGTTTACAGATTTTCCATAGTGTTTGCACATTGTAAATATTGCCACACTCTATCGTGACGATTTTTATATTCATTTGGGGCAAGTACAGAACATCCTGAGATTAGATAGTCTATTGTTTCTTGGTATTTATCACAGAACCTGCATTTTGGGTCCACATTCTTATGTATATTAATTGCCTGAATGTTCCTAGTGAAAAAACTTTGGTCTTGCGCTGCAAGAATAAGGCCTCCAGTCTTAGACTTTAATCCAGATGCACGTAACCATCGATGAATATTAACTTTATCAACATTGGATTTATTGGCACATTCTAGATATTGGGCACGCAGAGGTTTGTCTTTCCAGCGTTGTTTCATCTGTTTAAGAGCATTATATTTGGCTTTCATTTTCATATTTTTTGCCGCAATAGTTGATTCGTGGCTTCTGTTTTGCTTTTCTACAGAATCTACTAAATGTAAATCTTGTTTGTATTTACTGCATTCTTTTAATGTTAAATATTTTTTCTTTTTGTTTTCATGTTTTTTGACAAACTGTAACACCCCATCCTTTGCTGTTTCTATGTATGTTAGTAAGCCAATAGTTGTCTTTTATGACAATTCTAGCTGAATAAAACCTCTTCCACCTTCTTTACGAGGTATGTATAGACGGTCTACATCAGCCTTTGGATGATGCATCTTATGCTTAGAAAGAAACTTTCTTGTTTTAGAATCCATTCGCTCGATGTCGTTTAGAGTGCAGTTTAAGATGTTGAAACTATATTGGACAACTGGGATGGCAAGGCTATTAATGGCCATAATTCTGTTCTGAGAATTCAATTCAGTTTGTAATATCATTCGTAGCCTTCTATAGTATTCTTTACACACTGTTTCTTTCATTTTTATGGTGATTTTTTTCACTCTCATTTACACCTAGGTATTTATAATCTTCTGGCGAGGATGTTTGTTGTAGCGATCCACGTAAAACTGTAGCTTTAGCACATTTATTCAAATTGAATTTCATTCCAGTGTCTTTGCTGAAGCATTTTACAGTTTGCAGGAGACCTTCCAGCTTCTTACCATTTTTAGCATGCAACTTTAAGTCATCCATGTAAATTAAATGGCTTATTTTCTTTTGGGCTATTTTATAACCACATTCTGTCTTGTTAAGTTGACTGGTTAGTGCTATTAATGATATGCAGAATAGTAAGGGAAACAAAGAGTCACCTTGAAATATACCTCTTTTGATGTTTATTTCACCAGACTTATAGGTTCCACTTTTATGATTAAGGTAAAGGGTTGTTTTCCATATCGACATACATTGTTTGATGAAATTGATAATGACGTGTGATATCTTGTATATATTTAAAGTCTTTAAGATCCAGGAAAAAAATGTCACTTCAATTCTTTTTTTACTGTATACTGTTCTTATTTTCCGTAAAATAATTCTGTTCAATGTGTTTTGAACTCGTTTTATTGTCGTCTTGTTACTGATTCAGATCACACCTTTCCAGCACTTTTAAACTTACAGCATTATATTCACAGTGATTTGTGTGTATCACGGTTTCAGCATTAGGACCTGTGGCTTGTTTGATGTTATTACTTTTTATTTCTGATTCCGGTTCCTTTTCATATTTTGTTGATTCGTTTTTTATTTTTCTTTCTTTAAATATACGGTTATAGATCTACCCGGAGAATTTTCAGGGCCATCATTAGGATTATCCTGGTTGTGGGGACCTGAAGATTCACTCTTTGTGTAGGAGTTTATTCCTATGGCAGATTTTTGGACCTCAGGTAGGTTCCCTTCTAAAGGACGGGCTCCCTGTTTATCCGCTGGAAGAGCCATACTGGACGTTTTATTTCTATTTGTATTTCTCATATTTTTCCCACGAGTGACGCACAGGTCCAAAAGTTCATCCAAAGTTGCCCGGCACGTTGAGTAACGGTCTTTTACAAACAGGGTCCCGAAGCCTGTAGGGGATCGTTTGTGACCTCATAAAGCAGTAGTCATTCACTTCTCGGCACGATTAACACATTGAGTTGCGGGTTGTTGTTCGGAGTTTTCCTTTTCCATAATGGGTTACCAAGCGACAGCTGACAGAGACACGATTAGAATTCAAAAAGAAAGGCGCTGGTTAAAAAAAAACTTTGACGTAGCAACGGCTCAACGAAACAAAACATCACTGCACTAGAGTATTTTGTTAAAAAAAATTAATGGAAAAGAAAAGGTTGACATACGTTTAAGTTTATTAGTGCTGTGAGATTTAAAATAAGAATAATAATTTGTTCGTCCACTGTATATTCAGTTATTTTTTCATTAAAGTCGTCAAAAATAGGGTTATCAAAATAAAATAAATTAAATAAGTAAATAAAATGAATAAATACATAAAAGTAAATATATAAATAAATACGTATTTTTTCTAAAAAAAGAATATCGTAGAAAGTATAATCAAACTGTTTTTTTTTCTTGTTGTTTTGTCTTATTTTTTGTTTTTAAGATAATTATAATAGTTCAAAAAGAATTATTTCGAAATATCGACAAGCCAGGCTTTTCCCTTGAGGCTTTTCCCTTGTTTCCTGTTTAGGATGCGGTTTCCGGTTTTCTCTTTTCCAATCTTTTCACTCTTTTCCTTTTTTATTATTATTATTATTTTTTTTTCAATTGGAGTAGATAGACTAAACTATCGCCCGGTTCACACTCCACCCACATCTATTAAACAGGTGAAGAGGCTCATCCCTTGTTTCCTGTTTAGGATGCGGTTTCCGGCTTTCTCTTTTCCATTCTTTTTACCCTTACGTAGCCCCCTGCGCATCAGTGGCGTTACCGCCTTGCTTGGGGTGATATGATTAAAAAAAAAAAAAACTAAGGGAAATATGAATAATAAGAAAACTGATGATTCTATTTAATAGGATCATTTAAAGAAGAAACAGATAAATTAAATAATATATGAAGAAAAATTCATGTTTATGTTAAAATAGTAAAACAGAATTTTATACAGAAAAGAATTCAAAGAGAAAGACGCTGGTTAAAAAAAACAGACTGGGATGTAACAGCAGCTCAACGGAAAATACATCACTACCCTTAAATAGTATTTTGTTAAAAGAGAAAAAAGTGTTGCTACAATCACTAGTCGTTGCAACAAAAATAATTGTTAAGATAAAACTTTTAAAAAAATTAAAATTTCATGGAAAAGAAAAAGTTGACATATGTTTGAGTTTATTACTACCGTGAAATTTAAAAATAATAATTTGTTTGCCCACTGTATATTCTGTTATTCTTTCATTACAGTCGTCGAAAATAAGATTATCGAAAAATAAGTAAATGAATAAAATGAATGAATAAATAATAATAAATAAATACGTATTCTTTCTAAAAAAGAATATCGTAAAAATTGTATCAAACTGTTTTTAGTGTTTTTCATCGTATTTTTTTCTGTTGTCTTTTTTCTGTTATCATAGTTTAAAAATATTTTGAAATATCAACAACTAAGGGAAATATGAATAATAAGAATCTATTAGGATCATTTAAAGAATAAACAAATAAATTAAATAATATGCGAAGAAAAATTCATGTTTACGTTTAAAATAGTAAAATAAAAAATTCATTACAAAAAAAAACGTTACGTTTTCGGGAGCCTCAGAAAAACACGTCATTCTCGTTGTAATTCCAATCGCGTTATTATTATTATGTCATTTTACATCATATTTCGATTTCTGCTTTGGTCTCACTACCAACCAAGTCTGCGGGGAGACATAAGGCAGGTCGTGGCGTGTTGTTATGACTCCATTTCATGTTTTTTTCTATCTTCCCTATCATCCCTAGCATTACATAGATAAAGTTTTCCTTAGTGTGTGGGCTGTACTTAATAAGACAATTTTTTGTATATCTCTTAAGCTGGGGTTTCCAGGGATTCTTTCAATGTGTTCTTTTGTTCCATTTTTTATCATTCCAAGTGCACCTACTATCACTGGCACAACTCTTGTTTTCAATTTCCACATTTTTTCTATTTCAATTTCCAGGTCTTTATATTTTGACAGTTTTTCAAATTCCTTGATTGCTATGTTACAATCCGCTGGTCAAGCCATATCAATTAATTGACAAGTTTTCTCCTTCTTGTTTTTAACAATAATGTCTGGCCTGTTTGCTTCAATTTTTCTGTCTGTGTAGATGGTGTAATCCCATAGAATGGTTACATCTTCTATTTCTGTAACCGGTGCTGGGTGATGTTCATACCAGTGTTTGTTTACAGCTTTTCCATAATGTTTGCACATTGCCCAATGTAAATATTGCCCAACTCTATCGTGGCGATTTTTATATTCATTTGGATCAAGCACAGAACAGCCTGAGATTAGGTGGTCTATTGTTTCTTGGTGTTTATCACAAAACCTGCATTTTGGATCCATATTATTATGCATAATATTTGCCTGAAAGTTTCTAGTGAAAAGACTTTGGTCTTGTGCTGCAAGAATAGAGCCTTCAGTTTCAGACTTTAATCCAGATGCACGTAACCATCGATGAGTATTAACTTTGTCAACATTGGATTTATTGGCACGTTCTGGATATTCTGTTTCATCTGTTCAAGAGCTTTATCTTTGGCTTTCATTTTCATATTTTTTGCCGCAATAGTTGGTTCTTGGTTTATTCCTCAACAGTTTCTAAAATAATGTATAATTTAAAATTTAATTGAGTTTTGAATGTGAAATATTTGTCGTATTTTCCCCCATCTCTCAAAACCAGGTATTACTCCATATCTCTGACACGTGTTGGTAAATCATAGACGAACGGAGGATCTGTCTTTGAGAAGCACGAAAAATTCAAAGAAAATTTCAATCTTCTGTTTACGGGTAATGTTAATCTATACAGCTTTGCAAACACTTCTGTCCTTGTTCGCTTAGACTAGTAGGGAAAAAAATTCTTCGCTTCTTGATGTTCCATGCTTATTTTCCTTTCAGATTTATTGAGTTTTTATTTTTATTATAAATGTTTACTCGTCTTAAAAGAGCCATCATTTGCAAGTTTTACACGATTTGCAGAAAGATTTTGTTGTAATGCATCCAGTATTAAGACCAAAGAGACAGCCTCCTTTATTAGGGATCAAGCAACGTCCTATATGCAGAAAAATGTAAATTGACACAGATATTGTATTTAGTCAGACGGAATTCCAAACGTCTTTGTTCAACTTCAGGTCTTGCTTAATCTTGTTGTCTGGATGGGTTCCGTACAAATCTAAGATTTATAACCCTTTTAGGGTTTTTTGTTGAAGATGCAGGATCAATTTCCCATGACATATTGCAACAATGCCTTAAAACTCGGCTGATTACAGGTTAAATAGGTAACACTGTCGTGCTTCAATAAGATGTCGCCCCTTGTTAGTATGCCAATTTTTTTGAGATTACCTGAATTAAATCTTTCCAAATTCGAGAATTGGATGTCAAATAGAATACCGGAACAGAGGTTACAGTGGGAGAAAAGACTGTATACCGTCGGTATAAAAAAAAAGGATATGATAAGGATAATGGGCGACTCAACTTGAGTGGAAAATATTTAGGGAAGCATCCACGCAGAAACTTCTTCTAGAAAGTAACAGTTTGGAAAAAAATCATCCGTCTGAGTGGTAGTTATTCGTTACTAGTGAAAAACAGGAAAAATAAAAGTGATTCGACTCTGTAGAGGCAGCACGGTGTGTCCTTGCTGTAAAAGTATTAGGGGAAAAACATGGAAGGAACGAAAGAGCAGACTAAAAGAGTTTGAGTTTTGTTTAACAGCATATCAACACCTCTGTGGGTTACTTAATGCCAAAAAGGTGGGCTTTTAAGGTATTTTTTTCATGTTCGCTTATAGTGAGAAGGTTGATTTAGTCCGATTTTAATTAAAATTTTTTGTTCTTATTTTTTTTTATTTTAGAAAACTGAAGATTTCTTCTAGTTTTGTATTCAAAAATGTTTTGCTAAGAATAATTTTTTTCCTTCAAAAATGTGTTATGGCAATAATGCATGAATTTGCTAGAGCCACAAGATTAGCAACTAGGTCCCACTCTTTAATTGTGAAACCAATAAATTGTAAACGCAAATTCTACTCCATCAGCTTCTTCTCTCGCACTTCCCGCCTGTGGAATTCGCTTCCGTTTACTTGCTTTCCCGACAGCTACAATCTTCAAGAATTCAAATGTAGTCATCTCCTAACTCACTAACTTGCATCCTCTCTCTCTCTCTCTCTCTCCCTCCCTCTCTCTCATGCTCCTTTCTTCATCCACTTCACTCACATCAGTATTCTCATCCTTCTCCTATCCTCTTCCTGATATCCCCTGTAACCCGTCACTCTTTCTCATGACTTACCTCCTATGTAACCCCCTGCTCAACAGTGGCAGTAAAATGCCTTGCTTGGGGCGACACGATTATAAAAAAAAATATGTCGAATAAACGAAAGAAAATCGACCGAAATTTGAACTCGGCCCATCAATTTCATTTTTCAGCGACGATAAACTTGACACTGTCTGCACATCCACAATTACTTTTTATCAGTTAAGTTTTCTATCTTTTTTTTCTTATATTCTCTTAATCGTTGTTGTTTTCCGTCTCTTTCCAATAGAGTTTCAACTTTACTTTTCAATATAATTTTCGAATTCAATTTTTTCTCTTTTATTCTACACATTTTTGTATTCCTATTAACTATATTTTCTTGAAGTCCTTTATTCCTTTCATCGAAGTTTGTCATTTTTCATCCGTATAGTTATTTGTCGTTATAATTCACACGAATTTCTCCTGCATTCATTCAAACACAGCATTCATCGTTTTCTCTGCTAGACATTCATTTTTTTCTTCTGAATCAACTTTCGATATTTGTGTATATTTTTTTTCGATTATCGTTAATGTTAAAAGAAATTCCCGTGATCCATGTATGTCAGAATCAGTATCCCAGATTTTCATATTGATCTGTGGAATCTTGAACACTTTCCCCTTCTGCTGTGAACCTTGATCACGGGGGTGACGGAGGCACCGTTTTTAATCCATAATCTTTGGTGGCGTTTTATGTCGTTATTCACAAAAGTTCTCATTATTATTATTATTATTATTATTATTATTATTATTATTATTATTATCATTATTATTATTATTATTCGGTGTTAATTCAATTTTTTGCAAGAGAAAGTGACAACGTATACAACACATTTAAAATGATTAATTGTCTACTTTCGAATATTTCTTTATATATATATATTATCGTTAATGTTAACAGAAATTTCCGTGATCCATGTATGTCAGAATCAGAATCCTAGATTTTCATATTGATCCGTGGAATCTTGAACACTTTCCCCTTCTGCTGTGTACCTTGATCCCAAGGGTGTCGGAGGAATCGTTTTTAATCCATAATCTTTGGTGGCGTTTTATGTCGTTATTGTTATTCACAAAATTTCTCATTATTATTATTATGTTGTCATTTTTCATCATATTTCGATTTCTGCTATGGTAGCACTACCTACCGAGTCTGCGGGAAGACCTAAGGCAGGTCACGGTGCGTTGTTATAGCTCCATTTCATGTTTTTCTATCTCCCCTAACATCCCTAGCGTTACATAGGCTAAATTTTCATTAGTGTGTGGGCTGTACTTAATAAGACAATTTTTTGTATATCTCTTAAGCTGGGGTTTCCAGGAATTCTTTCAATGTGTTGTTTTGTTCCATGTTTTATCATTTCCAGTGCACCTACACCTGGCACGATTCTTGTTTTCAATTCCCATATTTTTTTCTATTTTAATTTCCAGGTTTTTATAATTTGACAATTTTTTCGACTTCCTTGGTTGCTATGTTACAATCCGCTGGACAAACCATATCAATTAATAGGCAAGTTTTTTTCTGGTTTTTAACAATAATGTCCGGCCTATTTGCTTCAATTTTTCTGTCTCTGTAGATGGTGTAATCCTCTAAAATGGTGACATCTTCTACTTCTGTAACCGATGCTGGGTGATGTTCATACCAGTGTTTGTTTACAGATTTTCCATAGTGTTTGCACATTGCCCAATGTAAATATTGCCCTACTCTATTGTGACGATTTTATATTCATTTGGGGAAAGTACAGAACAGCCTGAGATTAGGTGGTCTATTGTTTCTTGGTATTTGTCACAGAAGAGGCATATTGGATCCACATTATTATATATAATATTTGCCTGAAAGTTCCTAGTGAAAAAACTTTGGTCTTGCGCTGTAAGACCAAAGACTTTAATCACAGACTTTAATCCAGATGCACGTAACCATCGATGAGTATTAACTTTATCAACACTGGATTTATTGGCACGTTCTAGATATTGACCATGCAGAGGTTTGTTTTGCCAGCGTTGTTTCATCTGTTCAAGTGCTTTATCCTTGGCTTTCTCTTTCATATTTTTTGCTGCAATTGATGGTTCTTGGTTTCTGTTTTGCTTTTGTACAGAATCTACTAAATGTAAATCTTGTTCTATTCACTGCCTTCTTTTATCATTGAATATTTTTTCTTTCTGTTTTCATTTTGTTTAACTAATTGTATCATTTATTCCTTTGTTGTTTGTATGTATGCTAGTAAGTTGTTGTCTTGTATGACAATTCTAGCTGAATAAGACCCCTTCCACCTTCTTTACGGGGTATGTATAGACGGTCTACATCAGCCTTTGGATGCCATGCTTAGAAAGAAGCTTTCTTGTTTAAGAATCCATTCGCCTGATGTTGTTTAGAGTCCAGTTTAAGATGTTGAAACTATATTGGACCACAAGGATTGCAAGGCTATTAATGGCCATAATTCTGTTCTGAGAATTCAATTCAGTTTTTAATATCAGTCATAGCCTTCTATAGTATTCTTTACGCACTATTTCTTCCATTATTTATGGTGAATTTTTTCACTCTCATTTAAACCTAGGTATTTATAAGCTTTTATTATTTTTATTATTATTATTATTATTATTATTATTATTATTCCGATTTATCCTATGGTCACATTACCTATCAAGTCTGCGAGAAAATCTAAGGCAGCTAGTGGTGAGTTGTTATGGCTACATTCCATGACTTGTTCTTCTGACTCCTTTAACATCATTAGTTTTACATGGACAATTTTTTTCTTAGTGTGTGGGCACTACTTATCTTTTTGTATTTGTCTTAAGCTGAGATTTCCAGGGCTTTTTAATGTGTTGTTTTGTTCCTTTTTTTACCATTCTAAGTGCACCTAATATCACTGGTATTATTCAAATTTATTATTATTATTATTATTATTATTATTAATGCAAGAGTGCTAAAAGCCACGTAGGGAAAATACGAAAATAGATAGAAAAGGAAGGATTAAAAGAAGACATGAAAATAAAAATGAATATGTAAGAGAAATCTAAGTAAAAAAAAAAAAAAGAAAAAGATACTTTCCTTAAGAACATAAGCATTGATGGCTCTCCACAACTTTTTTTAATATCTTTTCCGCTGCCTTCTTCAAGGTTCTAACACTCCCAGCCTTGAATTCAGTCAGTCAGTTAAGGGCCATACGTGAAACACGCTTGGGCGATCATGTCTCGAAAGAGACATGACTGACTGGGCAGAAGATTATCCCGCAGTATGTTGCCATTGCTTTCTGTGGTA
>JBBBDQ010000332.1:3032500-3135241 GCA_037127315.1 Ascarosepion bandense
AAGGTATTATGGTTAAGTTTTTATGTAATTTTTCATGTGATCTTATGTTTTTTTCTTTTCAAAACATAAATTATATATATAGAAATTATCCAAAACCATCTATTCCTGGCTAGATTTCCATCTCTTTAATGTGACCCTCGCACCCAGGCGCTTCAGCTGCCCCGAGTCAGAGAATTCAGCTAAATAGGCGTCAAACTGGGTTCCTTGTTGAAGAAATCCTGAAAATAGTAAAAAAAAAAGCTTGCCTATATGCCCACGTTTGTAGTTACGGTCCGTTTGTCCGGCAATGTGACGCTCGCGTTATGCTTATAGGTCGCATTTCCAAGTTCCTCTGCAGGCAGTTCAGCGGTTATATTCACTGCTTCAGGAAACATTCATTTTATCCTACCTCTAACTACAACAGCTTGATCCTTCTTGATAAAAAAAGGAACCCAGCTCCGTCCTAGCTAAAGCTACTTTCCCACTATCACGGGATTTAATCGCACGATCAAATTTTGCTTCGGATGCCGTTTGTGCTGCTCGCCTAATTAGACTGCGTCGACGACTATATTCAACAGCTGACTACCTAACTTTAAATTTCAATAAATCCCACAAATTATTTCCAACCACAGCCCCCGTTAATTCACGCTGTAGCAACGCTGGAAATCGCGCTCACCAAATAATGATTTGTTCAATTCCCAGAAACCATCCATCCAAAACTTAGGCTTATCTAATTTTATATGAACGACGAGCCAATTATCCGAGTAAACCATAGACTGGAAACTTGGACAACCTAACATCCCTACATCATTCCGAGCATCCATCAAAACAGTTTTATATAATATTCAATATATAATATATAATATATAAAATATATAATATATAATATAATATAATAATAAAATATTATTATTATTATTATTCACACACATTATTATAATATTCAATATTATCTGAATAGAGAACAAACCTTTTAGAAGGTATTCATAATCTCGAATTGAAAATCGGATCTCCTGTACACAACATTTGTCTACAATAAAACGCTGAAAATTGCGAGTGGGCCTCTGTCTTTCTTGATACTTTTAATTTTTTTTATCGTTTCACGTCAAGGTACTGCCACTGATGCACAGGGGGGCTACCTAAGAGAGTAAAAGTTTCAGCAGGAGGAGAGCGAAGAGAAAGACGAACCAGTTACAGTGGGCAAGAGAAGGATGGGAAGGATGACAGTTGCAAAGGCAGAGTGAGAAAGGAAAAGAATAAGATACACGGGGTGATGTAGAAAGGACGAGGAAAGGACTAGAGTCAAGTGGATAAGAGATAGGAATTAACATTGCATTTAAATTCCTGGAAGTTGCAGTCGTCAGGAAAGCAAGTATACGGAAGGGAGTTCCACAGGCGATAAGTGCCAGAAAAGAAGCTGCTGGTGTAGAATTGCCGGCTGCATTTGGTAGATTTAACTGTAAAAGGGTGGGGCCTTGTTGCTAGTCTGGTTGCTCGAGTAAATTCTTGTGGAGGGGTCACCAGTAATCTAAGTTCGTCGGAGCAGAAACCATGAAAATATTTGTAGAAGAGACAGAGGGAAGCCACATCCCGCCGGTGAGAAAGTGACTGAAGTCAAGCTGCCAAATCTGGACAGATCACATTATAGATTCTCCTGACCAGATATGAAAACACTATTCTATGTACAGTCGTATGGTTGATTTGTATATGTGCAAGATGAATTCAGGTGGAAAAAAAACTTATTGGCCCAAAATAGTGACCCAAACTTTCTAGAAGTGGATTTAGTATTGATTAAATATATGGTTCCACTTGGGATCAGAAGAGAGGGTGAGGCCGAAGAGGTGCAGTGTATTGCTTTCGTGAAGACTCGCTTGGTCCATGCTTATGGAGAGCAGGAGAGACTGCCTGTGATGGCTGACTGATAGCAGCTTCGTTTTAGAAGCATTGAAATTTACAAGCCATTTCTTACCTTATTCAACCACAGAGTGGAGGTCCTTATCGTGATCAACCGCAAGATTATGTTTTTTTAGTATGTAAATGGTGGTGTCGTCTGCGTAAATGCCTACTTCGGATTTGATCACGTTGGGGAGATCATTTATGAAGATCAGAAAGGGCGCCGGGTCTAGGGTAGAACCCTGGGGACTCCAGCGTTCGTGTGGTAGGATGACGGGACATATTTCTCTTGGTATATCTCCAAAACCCTGCTCCACCATCCACCTGCTCTAGCTCATCAGGTAGGTCTCATGTTAAATATTCGTTGTGCGATATTTTTGAGAAACATCAACTTTTGGCAGTGAAGTGTATTAGCGCTTAGTAACGCAAATGTTTTGAAATTTGAGTGAAATGTGTATTGTTGAAAACGTCAACCATGTGCGGAAGAGAAAAACATGTTCGGATTCGGGATTTTTTATTTGGTCTACCGAAGTCAGAAGGTTATGCCCTAGATTCAGGTTTGTACCGGAAGACAACTGTCAATGGCGCGGAAGTGACGTCAACCTGACAGAAAGTTTTTTGTAGTAATTTCAATTTTGATTTTGAAAAGAGTCTGGACACAACCGTCGAAGCGTACGAGGTCTCTCCGATATGGGATGGGGTGCTGACAGTTCTGACATAAGAAGCTTCAGTTTACTCCACGGTATGTTTTAAGAGATGTCACTACTTTGTTTGAGAAGATGTCTTTCTATGAAAAAGAAATATTTTATATTTTATTTACACTTGGGTTCGATCCTATTGTTTTCGACAGAGGCGTTTGTTGCAGATTGCATTTGATGTTGCTGACGGTGACGACAAAAAAGACAAAGAAAATGAAGAAGATTATGAAATGTTTATGTGAAACTGAATTTTATGAAGAAGTCGTGTTGAGTAGTCCCCGATAAAAGGATTTATGACTGGAGAAATTAATCGCACTCTGGGGAGTTTTAGTAGACGCCGTCACAGTCATCGTGAGGAACCTCGAATTTGTAGCAGTCTTGGTCACAGAGTTTGTTCCAGCATTCGTCGTATCAGCAACATTTGTCCGGTCATCATTGATCCATGCAACATCGGCCCAAATAGAAGTGTTTTCAAAAAGAAATATATACCCGACAAAACATGGGTATATTACACTTACGCCACTTTCCCATGTCTCTTTTTTCCTCTATCTGTCCTATGAGTATTAGTTTCTCCAAGACCTCCTTCCTCGTTAAGTGTTCCGAAAACCTCAGCTGTCTCTTCTTGATGCCAGGTATAAATTTCTTTTTCTCTCTATCTGTCCTGTATTAGTTTCTCCAAGACCTCCTTCCTCGTTAAGTGTTCCGAAAACCTCAGCTGTCTCTTCTTGATGCCAAGTATAAATTTCTTTTTCCCTCTATCTGTCCTATGAGTATTAGTTTCTCCAAGACCTCCTTCCTCGTCAAGTGTTCCGAAAAAACTCAGCTGTCTCTTGATGCCAAGTATAAATTTCTTTTTTCTTTTTCGTTCGCATTCTCTTCAAAACCTTCTCGTTGCCCATATGTATGATTCATGTTATCCTTAGAATTCTTCTGTCGAAGCATATTTCTATTGCTTCGAGTCTCTTCTTCATCTTTGAAGAGAACTTCAGCATTCGCTGTCTTATCAAAGTACAGTACCACATAACAGTTTAGTATTCTTTTCTTTGCGTCTAACGAAATCTTCCTGTCTCTCAATACTCTGCTTAGCTTTTGAAATGCATCTTTAGCCACGACAATCCGCCTTCAGATTTCAATGTTGTCCTTTCCATTCACTGTCAGAATGCTTTCCAGGTATTTAAATTTCTATACCTGTTTGATTTTAGTGTCCCAAACTTGTAGTTGGCATTTTGAGGACTATATGTCGGCAAAAAGTAATTATTGTCTCTTCATCATCATTTATCCATCACCCCCAAAGGTGCATAGGGCAGCAACTTTTTGTTGCTGTTTCTGTAACAAACTGTTTTTTACGGGGCAGGGAGTGTTAGCCCTGCACCCAACCCCCAAACCTGCAGGACCGGTGGACCATTACTGGTCCTTACGTTTACAGCACCTGGTATTCCCAAATGGTCACCCAATTAAGTACTGACCAGGCTTGATGTTGCTTAATTCCGGTGATCGGTCGGGAACCGGTGCATTCAACACGATATAGCGGTAGACAATTATTGTCTCTTGGTAATGTAATATTTCCTCACAAAATGATATTTTTTTTACAATCTTCAAACTGTTTCGGCTTTAAATAACTATATGCCGTAAAAAACAAATCATTCGCACAAAAGATAAATAAAATCTCAATTAACTCATGAATCACACCAAAGGACAGAATCATTGAGAATGGAACTCTCAAATGTCATCTTTCCGAAAATTAATAAATGTATTGTTTTTTCAGTTACGTGTTTAACGAAATCACATGTTCAAATTTAGGTATTGAAAAACTCTACAAAATTATGTTGGGACCCAATAAATTTCTCCATCATGAGGCTACCATCCCAGCCCCTGCGTTTCAAAGAGGGGGACTTTTTATCGAAAAATTCTCTATCAATCTCCGTCACAGTATTTAAATGACCAGAATATAATTTTTTTATATCCCAAGAATAATTTAAAGTGATAAAAACATAAAATATGAAAAAAGAAACTAAATGAAAATGGCGAGACTATATGCCCAGAACACATATTGAAGAAAATAAATTTCATAAAAAAATTCAGTCTCTCCTCTCCTTCATATGCATGTGTAATCAACATAAATATAACTTAAGTCCGCTGAAGTCAAAAAGGACAAAATATTTTCCAGTTTGTTATAGATTAGATTTTCCTTATATATATATATATATATATATATATATATAGTTAGGTCTTGTAGGCTGTCACAATGCGTTTAGTAAAATAAAGAAAGGTAAAGAAGTTTTTGGGTATTACCTATTTAATATTTCGAGATCAAAATCGTATCTTCAGAATGGCAGAGGAGCGTGTGTCTGTCCGAGTGAGTCCGTGCCTTTCAAGGAATGGCCATTCTGGCTGCTGCTGGTACTGCTGTCATTAATTTTACTGTGTTTGTCTGTGTAACTGTGTTAGAGCATGTATGCGCGCGCGTGTGTGTGTGTGTGCTTGTGTGTGTGTTTATGGTATATATGTGATTTACAGTTGGGAAAACACACACACATAGAATATGCTGTGTTATTGTAGGAGTAGTCTTGTGATTGGTTGGTTATTCATTTTCTTCTTGTTTACGATTGGTTGATTTTTTTTTCTTTTTTATTGTGTAGTTGTTTGATTTATTTTATTTATATTTTTTAGTGTATACTTGAATGGGTGTTTGTTTAGTTGGGATGGATCCTTTTGTTTGGTTGATCACAGTTTGACCTTTTTCAAAGGGTGTTGGTATGTTTTGCAGCGTGACGGTATATTTTTTCTGGGTCATGGTTGGGTTGTTTGTAAGCTTTACGTGTGTTGTTTTTTATTTTTGCTTGTTTTTATTTATTTATTATTTTTATTTTTCGTTTAGTAGTGTATTATTTTCTGCTTTTGTCATGACTGGGTGTTTGTATGTACTTTTATTTCTTGTATTTATATTATTTGTATGTTTTGTTTTTGTTTATCGTGGTTTCGTATTTATTTTTATATTTTTACTTTTTATACTTTTTATTATTTTATTTATATTGTTTATAGTGTTTATAGTGTTTATAGTGTTTATATGCCTATTTTTGTTTGAATTTGTTGTTATTATTTTTTTGTGTAGCAAAGTAGGAATTTATTCGCATGTTTGCATTTTTCCATTATCTCGTTTGTTTTGTTTATCTTGTTTTAAAAGTAAGTTTTTGAATAAAAAAAGAACGAGATAATGGAAAAATACATACATATTTTGAACAGCAGAAGTTTACTTACTGTTTGTTGTTTAGGATTCATTTTTCGGTTCCTTCTAAAGTCTTAAAATAAAATAAAAATGTAATATTTGGTTACATAACTCTTTCTTGCAATAACTGAATCAAGCTCGTGACCCATTGTGACATCACCAAACTGTTGTAATTTTTCATTTATTATGTTTTTCCAGACTTTAACGCAACTTCTTCTAATTTTTCTTTGTTTCGGTGGGTAGGGGGGTTTCCTCCATTTGTTTTCTTTTCAGGAGATAAAATGCATGTTCCACAAGGTTAAGGTCCGTTTATTGATTTGGCCAGTCTAAAATTGTTCACTTTTTTCCCCTGATTAAGTCCTTTTTCGTGTTGGCCATATGTTTTCAGTTATTATCGTGCTGCATATATTGTGTTGTCCAGAAAGTTCGTGCCGAATGTTTTGCCATTTATGTTACAACACGTTAGATCACGCCAAGTTTATCGACAGACTAGTAGTATAGCCCGGCGTTGCACGGGTGTAATGAAAGCTTTAAAACTAATCAATGGTCCTGGAGCTCAGACTCAGCCTAAAGAATATTTGTGTGAAGTTTGGTGAGAATCGGATAAAAATTGTGGATTTGTATAAAGAACATACAGACAGATAAACAGACACACACACAAACATCTTGCCTTATATATATATATATATATATATATATATATATATATATATATATTATCGATTTTCTGCGCTATTGTAAGAGCTGCAACCTTGAAACTTCTGAATATCGTTTCTTATGTCTTTGTCTATGAATGTATCAAATTTGATTATAACTGGACCACTCCTTCTATAACCCGATTTTTTCGATTATCGATTTTAGATATTTATCGGAGGTACCTCCACACAAAACCTAACTAAGAACACTCGCAGACGCTTATAGTATAACTGTGTAAATTTTCAAGAAAATTGGTTCAGCCGTTTCGGAGTCTATAGGTAACGGACACATACACACACACAGACACATACACACATACACAGACAAAGTTCCATTTATAAATATAATATGCTTACATTTTCGATTAGAGCACACTTCAAAATATCTCTTGAGAAAGAAAGTTTAAAATTACTTAATTTGTGTCAATTTTGAGTTCTTATGAAAATGCATGATTATACGGTGAATTTTAGACACTTGATGATTTTTATTTCCGCAAAAGCAAAAATACTTCGCAATAACATATGCTTTGTGCAAGGTAAATGTGCTTCTAAGTATAGAATTGGTAATTGTAGACTTATTGATGAAGAACGCTCAAACAGACCCCTCCACTACAGATGACGAAAAATTCAAGACACTGATTAAGAATAATCCTCATTATACAAGGGAAGAATTGGCAGAAACACTAAATTTATCAAAACCTACCATTCATGAGTACAGTGAAGCTTGGATACTCAAATCGCTACGATTTTTGGGTACCACAGGGTCTGCGTGAAAAGAATCATATGGATTGAAATTCTATCTGTGATTTGCTGTTTAAACGCAACGAAAATGCACCATTGTCGAAGAAAATTGTGATGGGTGATGAGAAATGGATCGTTTACAACAATGTTCAGTAGAAAAGATCCTGGAGTTAACGACATGAGCCAACTTTAGCCACCCTAAAAGCAGGTCTTCATCCTAAGAAAGTTATGCTATGCATTTCTTTGCATTGGAAAGGAATCCTGTACTATATGAGCTTCTGCCTAGTAACCAGCCGGTTGATTACTATGAGTTCTGTTCAAAACTGGACGAATTAAAGGCAGTAATTCAAGAAAAACGTCTAGAATTGGCGGACAGGAAAAAGTGTTGTTTTCAAACAGGATAATGCTAGAACTCATGTTTCTTTGGTGAACCCGCAAGATTTATCGCAGCTTGGCTAGGATGTGTTGCTCCACCCGCTATATTCACTAGATACTGATCCTTCAGATTTTCATTTATTTAGATCTTTACAAATTAATCTCAGTGGTAAAAAATATTATTCTTTGTGATATATCCCGGACAGGAATATCAGTATAAAGAGTAGTGGAAGAATGGTACTCGACACAGGAATACGATATAACGGATTTATTGTGCTAAGGTAAAAATTAACAATAAGATACAGAATAGCAATCAACGAATAGGAGTGGAATAAACTATCAAATAGAGAATGCCTTCGCCTAAGACATTTGCTGTATTTACTAGCCATCCCACGCAAGGCCGGATGTGACACATGGTCATTTTATAGTGGGTATTCCCGACCATATAGCCGGGCCAAAAAATGTCTGTCTATTTTTCCCCAGTCGTGATTCTACCCTTCGGCGGAACCACGACTGGGTTAGTGCTCTCTGCTCGGAAGCGCCCTCTACCCGAAGGCAGAGAGCTGACAGTGTCATAGAGCAGTCATCCTAAGACATTTGCTGTATTCTGTATTTACTAGCCTTCCCACGCAAGGCCAGATGTGACACATGGTCATTTTATAGTGGGTATTCCAGGCCATATAGCCGGGCCAAAAAATGTCTGTCTATTTTTACCGAGTCGTGGTTCTACCCTTCGGCGGAACCACGACTGGGTTAGTGCTCTCTGCTCGGAAGCAGAGAGCGCCCTCTACCCGAAGGCAGAGAGCTGACAGTGTCATAGAGCAGTCATCCTAAGACATTTGCTTCCCCTCGTACCGCTTGCCACCGTCCTTTATTGACTAGAGCATTCCATTATGGGGTATGGCAGGATGTTCCACTATAACACTTTCGATGACATCAGCAAGCACATTAATCAATTCTTTGTCGAGAAGTAACCATAAATTCTGGAAAAACTGTTTAAGTTAAGGGGAAAATAATGAAAGACTGTGCAACAAAATGATTCATATTTGTCTGTATTTCTGAGATGAGGTATTATTTCCAGTATTTACATTATTCGGACTATTGTCCTCATCTCTGTTGCCATTTGTACGACACATGACCAAGTGGATATAGACGTTAACTTGACACAAATAGGTGTGAGTTCAATACCAGACTACAGCAGTGGTGAACAAGTAACTTGCAGGGTTAGAGTGAGATAACTCATGAGTTCTAATCGAGGCTTTACGCAAGGAATGAGTTTGATATATCCCAGTGGTTGTAGTAAAGGGTTCGGTTCACTTGAAGAA
This sequence comes from Ascarosepion bandense, assembly GCA_037127315.1. Classification (NCBI taxonomy): domain Eukaryota; kingdom Metazoa; phylum Mollusca; class Cephalopoda; order Sepiida; family Sepiidae; genus Ascarosepion; species Ascarosepion bandense. The sequence goes on from JBBBDQ010000332.1 coordinate 3,041,433, forward strand.
GGTCAGAGTTTACAACGGCCGAAACGTCTTACAAATGGCAACAAAAATGACAACAATAGTCCGAATAATGTAAATACTGTAAAATGGTTGTTAGTTGAATAAACATTAAATAGCATAATTCTATTTTCTTTTATAATTTTCCTTCAAAATCAGCATGAACTTTCCGGATAACCCAATATATATATATATATATATATATATATATATATATATATATATATAAAACAATGGGTGAATTGGCATTATATGATAAACACCAAAAATTACGTACAACAGATGAGGTTGAAATTGACTAGATTCTGTTCACGTCACAGAAACACCTTTTAAAAAGCCTTAACTCTCATTTCCCTGCGTATCTGCATGTTCCCGCCAGTTGGTAGAGAAAAGAGCAAGTGATTTGAGCACGTGCCATATATTTACGCTCTCACACCCTGAATGAGCACTCTGGAAGAATGGTAGACTTTGAAAAACAGTAGCTACTCTGGCAGCTACGCATCGTTCATTCAGCAATGAATTAGAACACTCTCAGCTATTGGGCGTGTATAATGATAATTTACACGCTAAAAAGTCTGCCCCCTTCTACTGAGTGCCTGTAGTTCAGAGGTAGAATCGTCGACTGACGCCAATTCGGTCGGTTTTCAATCCTGGGTAAAAAGCAATCGACTGTCTAACCGTATCGATGAGCTGTGATACAGCGAAACAGATCTATCTGAGGATATATATATCCGGCAATTCTTTCTATATTCTGGTTAGAAAGCTACTCTCGCAACATCATTCCGTGAGATGTTCGAACTTCACAGGCTGTAGTAATATTCTAACCTTTGACCCGAATCTACTTAATTGGTCTGATCTAGCTACTCTCGCAACACTATTGCGTGAGATGTTCGAACTTTCACTGACTGTAGCATTAATGTAACCTTTGACCTGAATCTACTTAATGAGGCTGATGTAACATTGAACTTCCTTCCATCATCGATTATGAGAGTTTCACAATCTCATAAAAGTGAGGTTTTCGAATGTAAACTTTTATTAAGGCAGTCATTTTTCCCAGCTGAGAAATTGTATCACTAACTTTTGTTTCACTGAAAACTAAATTTTTTCTGAGTATATCCTGCTTCGATGAAAATAATGCCGCATCAAAATGTCGGGGAACAAACCGTTTCTTCTTCTTCGTCGAAAGTAAACTTTTAAACAATTCGGAGAATAAATTTCAGTCAATTCTACGACTCCCATGTTCATCCCGTGTTTGTTCTCTAATAAATGTCCGTACATAAACTTTTGATCTTCTTCACAGGGTAAATGACAAATTATACTGCAATTAAAATGACTTCAAAATGACTGTGTTTTTCTCCCAAGTCGTAAAATTGACAGACATCTATATATAAAATAAAAATATCTCATCATTTTTATTCTGGTCTTTTTAACAAAGCGTTGACTTGGCTGTGGAGTAAAAGGTTTAATCGGGCTGTCATCACACCCGCATCGAGGTGGCCAGTCAGCCAAAATGGCTGCTGTCTGCTTTTTCCAATTGTAAAAACTCAAACTGAACTCATCTCTGTGACAGCTGATGTTACTTATACAGCTGTCTATCCTAGCACCAGTAGCTTCCAATGCACTCCGTACCATTCCGGGCGTTGACCAAGCTGACCGCGTTTGCTAAAACAAAAACTCGGCCAGAATTTGAGTCGCTATGCACCCAGCGACATCTCTCAGTGCAAAATACACTTTCTAGAAAAATTCCACACCTACCAAGGTATTATATAACACACATTCTCTCCTTTTTTTCAAAATGCTCCCCCATTTTAAGTGCTTTTTCTCTTCATTTTTTACTTATGATAAAAACTTCTCCACTATATCCACATCACTGTACTACCGCTTAAATATTATGACATTTAAGAAATTACACTAACACATGCAAAACATAGCATAAAAAATATCAGTATCAAAGGTGACATCCCTTCTCTCTTAATATTGTACGCTTCTGTCTACTTTGTTATTTTTCTTTTCTTTTTTCTTTTTTTGTAAATTCTAAGTTAGTCTCTTAACTGAGGCATAACAATGAATTAGGCTAGAATACAATTTGCATAAAAATTATGTTTTCGTTGCCCTCTTCTTTTTTCTGTTCTTTCAAACTTCCACTGCGTAGGTCACCCGTCAATGCATACTGAGACTAGTTGGCACCCTGGCGTGGAGTAATGCTTAGTGTCAGTACAATTACGACCGAGCAGTGAGCTTGACGCTCACTAGATTCTCCATAATTTCGATCTTATGCCACACTCAAGTTACACATAGAAAATCACCATTCCGAGACTTGTGATTACATAACATAGCCATAAGAGAATTTATTTTCCGCATACCTTTGTCAGCTTCCAGAATTTTCTGAACGTTTTGGATTCATTATTTCCACAACTGACCTATAGCCTTCTTTTGCAACGGCGATAACCCTTATCAATTGGGCATCAACCCTGCTTCTTTTTACTTTATCGCTTCTTTTTGTTTTTTTCGCCATTTTTTATTTATTTATTTATTTGTTCATTCAAGCACCAGACACAGCCTACATAGTAACAACAAAAGGACTGATTTGTATCATTTGCCTGCTTTTATTTTTGTTTTTCATCTAGTGCGCTTGTTGTCAACTTTGTGGCATCGCTCAACGCGTTTCAAATACCCTGAAGAAAAACCCTAAACAACAACAAAAATTCAGGCATAATGCACTGGAAGATTTCTGACGAACACTGTACATTGATTAGAAAAATAAAACTGTACACATTAAAGTTTTGGACCTTGATCTACAAATTAAACAATTTTGGTCAAAGGCGTCTCGGAGGAAAAGAGTTCGCAAATTCTAAGGTGATTTTTGCCGTACCCTGCAAATCGATTCGAAAAACTTTTGCGTACATCGAAGTTTCATATTGTGATTGACAACTGCCCCAATTTTGGTTGAAATCGGGCCAAAGGTTTAGGAGGAGTAGGGTTCATTAGAATGAAGACACACAAACACACACACAGACATTAGGGTAGGACTTGGGACCCTGCCCTTAAACAAATCCCAATGAGACTTGCTCCGTCAGGGAGGAAGCCCGCTCAACCCGACTAGGGTGAATGCGGCATACATACATAATACATACACACAGACATATCCATTTTTATATGTATAGATATTGCGAATTAAGTGTTAGATGGTTCGTCAAAACCTATTGGAAATTTCATCCGTGTTCCCAATTTGGCTTCCATTTCAAACAAAATAATTTAGACATTTATTCCAAACCACGTGATTCGTTCGAGCAGTAGAGGAAGCTGAATGTGTTCATCTTATATTTTTGGCAGGAACCGAGAGAAATGTAACCAAAAATACATTCATGGATCATTGTCACCGTTTGCTTTTGTTTTTTAATTATTTATTAGATCTAGACATTCACCCAAATATAAAATATCGCTGACTGTATCGTAGCCCTTACGATCTTTCTAGATTTGTAATTTAATTATTTCTGACTATTATCAACTTTATAATTAGTGGTTAGACATGTTTGAGTAAATAGGCCACTTTTTTTTACTTGTGAAATTAAAGAAATTAAAGTCTACCGGCCTAGAGTTCAACACTTCATTAATATTGGTTTTTGAGTAGCATAGGCGGTTCAAGGAACTGAAAGGAGATATGCACGATGAACAAGAAATAGGCAGTCAAAAACTTAAGGAAAGGATGCAAAGCTGTGTAGAGAACCTTGGTGCGCTAAAATGCAAGATTCTTCTTCTTCTTCTATGTGCCCTGTCCCTTCAGGACGTAGGCGATCATGGATCTCCACGTCTCACTATCCCTTGTGGCTCTTAGTATGTTTGCTCCTGTTGCTCCTGGCAACCCCCGTTCCGTCATCCACCTGATCAGACTCTGCAGATATGTTATCCGCTGCCTTTCTCTGTCTCTCCTTCCTTCTATCTGACCAGTCAGTGTCAGGTTCTCCAGGCTCTCCTTCCTCATTGCATGTCCCAGGAACTTCAGTTGTCTCTTCCTGATGCTCAGCATCAATTTCCTTTTTGTTGCCATTCTTTCTAACACTTCGTCGTTGCTTGTATGCTCAGTCCACGATATCCGTAGCATTCTTCTGTAGAACCACATTTCGGCCGCTTCCAGTTTTGTCCTCATTTTCGATGATATTGTCCAGCATTCACAGCCGTACTGAAGAACTGACATCACGTAGCAGTCTAGCACTCTTTTCTTCGTTTCTATTGAGATCTTCCTGTGTGTTAGTATTTTGCTCATCTTCTGGAACGCATCCTTTGCCATGCCAATTCGCCTTCGGATCTCCGTGTCGCACTTTCCATCTCCTGTTAGAACACTTCCTAGGTACTTAAATTCTTGGACTTGTTTGATTCTGTTATCCCCCACCTGTATTTGGCATTTTGGGTTGTATCTTTTGCTGATGACCATGCAAGATTAAGTGTGCGAAATTCGTTCAGAAATATCATATACAATTGCTTTCTCATATCAATGACTAAAAATGGTTTCGAAAGAATGAAGCGTATAAGATATAGTGACAACCATACTCTTACAAATCATCTGAACTGGCGCTACATAATCCCAAACAAAGAACAGTACCAAATAAAAGATACTGCACCAATTGTGGAGTTTTAATAACAGTAACAACTAAAATCGGTAGCACATGTTAAGAGAAAATAATGGAATAATCAAGATGTTGATATTCCACTCTTCTTCTTTTATGTGCCCTGTTACTTCAGGACGTAGGCGATCATGGCTTTCCCCGTTTCCCTATCACTGGTAGCTCTGAACACGCCTTCTCCTGTTACACCATGCAATCCTCGTTCTGTCATCCACTTGATTAGGTCCTTCAAACATGTTATCCGTTGATTTCCCCTGTCTCTTTTTCCCTCCATCTGGCTTGTTAGTATCAGATTCTCCAAACCCTCCTTCCTCATTGCGTGTCCCAGGAACTGTAGCTGTCTCTTCCTGATGCTCAGAATTAATTTCCTTTTTGTTTCCATCATTTCCAAGACCTCATCATTGCTCACATGCTCGATCCATGATATTCGCAACATCCTTCTGTAGAACCACATTTCAGTTGCTTCAAGTTTTTCCTTCATCTTTGAAGATATTGTCCAGCATTCATTGCCATATTGAAGGAGGGACAGCACGTAGCAAGCTAGTACTCTCTTCCTTGTTTTAGAGAAATTGTCCTGTTTCTTAATACCTGTTTCGCCATGCCAATTCGCCTTCGGATCACTGTGTCACACTTTCCGTCTTCTGTTATAACACTTCCCAGATATTTAAATTGTTGTACTTGCTTGATTCTAGTATCCCCGACCTGTATTTGGCATATTGGGTTGCCCTTTTTACTGATGACCATGCATTCGGTTTTCGTGCAGTTTATTTCTAGTCCTTCTTTTTACTTTCTTCAGCTACCTTCTGTAGGAGGTCTTGTAGTTTCCTTTCTGTGTCTGCTATCAGCACTGTATCATCTGCGTACCTTAGGTTGTTTAAATTGTGGACTCCTAATACGAATCCAGGCATAACTTCTAGGGTCCTCAAAATATTCTCGCTGTACAAGTTGAACAGATCCAGTGAAAAGACACATCCTTGTTTTACGCCCCTTTCTATCTTTGTATATCTACTCAATACATTACCTGTCCGTATGCTAGCGGTTTGCTGCCAGTAAAGATTCTTGATTACTCTCAAGTCTTTCCCAAATATGTCCAGGCTGCCGAGCATCTCCTCAGTTCTTTGTTGCGTATTCTGTCAAACGCCTTCGCATAATCATTAAAATACAGGTATAAGTCCTTCTTCATTTGTATTGCCCTTTCAGAGAGCATCCTAATCATAAATATGGCATTACTTGTTCCTGTGTCTTTAACGAAACGACACTGTTCTTGTCCTATCTCTGGCCTGATTCTGCTTTTCGCTCTATTCATCAAGATTCGGACGATCAGTTTTGTTATATGGCTCATTAAACTGATGGTTCTGTGGGGTTCGCACCCGTTTGCTCTTGGGCTTCTTAGGTAGTGCTATAAGGATAGACTTACTGGGGTCATCTGGTATTTCACCACTATTATAAATTTCATTTATTATCTCTGTAATTTTCTAGATACCAAATTCTTCCAGGGCTATCAGCAGCTTTATGACTATGTCGTCTGGTCCAGTTGCTTTGTTTCTATTCAGTTTGGCTACTGCAGATTCTACTTCAGACTTTAATATTTCCGGTCCGTCCTCATCTTTGCGTATTATTGGTTGCTCACTCTTGTCCTGGAAAAGATCTTTTATATATTCTTCCCATTGTTGGAGTATTTCCTCTTTATCCAAAATGATTGTTCCATCCTTAGATTTTATACATCCTGTTGAAGAGCAGGTTTTTTGTCCTGTCAGTTCTTTTATTTCTTTATGCATGCCTGCTTTATTATTTCTGCCCAATCTCTCTACTTCTGCACATTTGTCATTGAGCCATTTCTCTTTAGCCTGTCTACATTTTCTTATTATTTCCTTGTGTAGTTCCCTGTACTCCATTTCATGTCTTGATCTCATTTTCTGCCTCTTTGCATCATGTCCAGAATCTCTTCCGTCATCCACTCGTTTTTCTTTCTGCGTCTATTTTTCTTTGGGGTAATGTTGTTTGCTGATGTCAGTATTGCTTCCTTTGGCGAGCCCCATTTTGAGTGTGCTTACCTAATTTGTTCTACGTATTTGGTTTTCACGCTGTTAGTGTAATCTTTCTGTAGTTTGAAATCATTCACGAGTGCGTTGTATAACAATTTTGGTGCTGCATTAGGCTTCTTCAATCTCCGGAGTTTCACTTTTAATTTGCAGATGACTGGGACGTGGTCGCTTCCACAGTCAGCACCTGGATAGGCTTTGCTTTGAACCACTGCATTTCTGAATCTGCTGTTTATGGCTATGTAGTCTATCTGATTTTTTGTGTCACTTCCTGGGCTTCTCCATGTCCATAGACGTCGTGGGTGTTCTTGAAACCAGGTGTTAGTTATTACCTGGTCATTTGCAATGCACCATTTCACCCATTTTTCTCCTTGTTCGTTGCGGATTCCTAAACCAAAGTTTCCAGTTGTCATACCTTTCCTCTCCTTGCCGACTTTGGCATTCAAATTTCCCATGATGATTCTGATTTCTTGGTTTTTACATTGAGCCTTGGCCTCCTCTAGAGTGGAGTAAAAAGATTCTATTTCTTCCTCAGTGCTTTGTGTTGTTAGTGCATATATGACTACAATTGCTACATTGAACAGTCTCCCTTTCAGTTTGACCAGGAGAACTCTTTAGGAAAACTGGCAGTATCCCAAAACAAATTTTTTCATTTCTTTGTCCAGTATTAAGCCGAGTTCTTTTTCATTATTTTTGCCTTCAGCGTATATTATTCTATGGCTGTCGCTGCTGAAGTTTCCATTATTTGACCATCTGGTTTCGCATATTCTCAGAATATTGATTTTTAGTCTGTTCATTTCTTGCTTGACATTCTCTAGTTGTCCGCAGTTGTTTAGCGTCCTGATGTTCCATGCCCTGCGACTGTGCGCAACAAAGAAAGGATTCCACACTACTTCAAACAAAAGGCTAGGAAAGAAAACCACCATAAATACTAGAAAGAGTACAAGCAGTAACTGAACTTGACAAAACTATTTTTATGAAAAACTATTTTAATTGAAAAAATTATAAATTTCAAGCGACTGTAATACTGGCTGCTCCGTCAATGAAGCCGAATATCTAAACTTATTTATAAATAGAACTTTGTGTGTGTGTGTGTGTGTGTGTGTGTGTGTGTCCGTTACCTATAGACTCCGAAACGGCTGAATCAGTTTTCCTGAAAATTTACACAGTTGTACTATAAACGTCTGCGAGTGTTCTTAGGTACGTTTTGTGTCGTGGTACCCTCGATAAATATCGAAAATCGATAAAATCAGGTCATAGAAGGAGTGGTCTGATTTTAATCAAATTTGATACACTCATAGACAAAGACATAAGAAACAATATTCAGAAGTTTCAAGGTTGCAGTTCTTACAATCGTGCAGAAAATTTATTATATATATATATATTAGTCATCCACATGCTGTATCACAGTTCATCAGTGTGGCTAGACATATCCACTTGCTTCTGGCCGGGATCGAAACTCGTCCGATTTAGTGCCAGTCGGAGTCTCTACTCCCTAAGCCATCGGCGCATGGGATCAGAGAATGGAAATTTTAACATCTTGTATGTAATATGTATACAGGCGCCAGTCACCGAGAGAACTCAATTCATTTCTGAAGAGTCACGCATTATAGCCGAAGTGGAAACTGTTTTTAAAATTTTCTTCTACAGAGAGCTCAATCGTAATGAGAGCATAATATACAGACACACACACAAACATCTTACCTTATATATATATATATAAGGTAAGATGTTTGTGTGTCTGTATATCTGTCTGTATGTCCTTTATACAAATCCACAATTTTTATCTGATTCTCAGCAAACTTCACACAAATATTCTTTAGGCTGAGTCTGATCTCCAGGACCATCGATTAGTTTTAAAGCTTTCATTGCACCCGAGCAACGCCGGGCTATACTGCTAGTTTATTTATAAAGAGACAGCTAATATTACGGTTAACGTTACTGATCATATAAATGATGTTTCGGAACAATTTTTTTTAAAGTGAACTAGATACGATTTTGATTTTTGGTTAGTTAAGTACTATAAAGATCTATAACAGCTAATAGACTTGTGAAGACTATTTCACTAAAAAAATGTTTTAAAGGAGGATATGCGTTGTGGTACAGTGGATATCGGATCAAAATGACAAATCGAGGAGTCGAGTTCCAATTTCGTTTGAATTCCTTGCATTCACTTACGCACAAATACCCTTGGGAAAGGTATTCATCCGTCTTTTCCTTCCAGTTATGGGTTAAATAATAGAACAGATTGGGTTCAATAATCTTGGCTGGCAACTATTCTACCGCAGAAAGCAATGGCCACCTAGTGCCGGGTAATCTTCTGGCCAGTCAGTCATGTCTCTTTCGAGACATGATCGCCCACAGCGTGTATCACATATGGCACTTAACTGAGCACCGGTTGCTTGATCAGTGACTGCTGAATGATTGTATATAAGGAAATGTTTAATATTGCCATTATTGTTACTATCGGTTTTCATTTTGTATCCTATTAAATAAACTATCTCAGTTATTTTAGTCAACCCCCTTGTATCCTATTAAATAAACTATCTCAGTTATTTTAGTCAACCCCCTTGACGAGGAGAAATCATTAGGCGTATCCCGTAACTCATCGCTACGGTAGTAATTTTTATCATATTTAGTACTCAGATCTTCCAGCTTTGTGTTATACTAAGTATAGTAAATGGTTGTGGTTATTTTGTAGTTTGCATCTGGGAAGCGGGATTGATATTGCTGTTAGCGCCAAGGTTGCTAATGGTGCTGTCAGCATTGGTGTTGTTTACGGTGACTCAAAATTCACAAACGATTTCTCTCCCTTCCCTCGCTCAACAAATCACGCCTAAATTGTTACTTTATGACCCTCCTGGCTTGTTCATCATTTCCCGCCTTTATTTGCTAATCTGCGAAACACAATCTGCCATTTTTTCTTCATTTCCCTTCTTTATTTATATTTCACTAAAAACCTTCGCTGCCTATTGCGGATAATTTTCCATTCTGTTTCTGGGAAAGAAATCTGGAGGGCAAATACGACAGGACGCCCAAACCGAGAGAAATATAGCCAAAAATACAATCATAAATCGTCACCGTTTTATTTTTTGTTTATTTTTTTATCTTTTTTTTTTTTTTTACTTATATTAGATCTAGACAACCACCCAGATATAAAATATTGTTGGCTGCATCACGGTCCTTGTGATCATTCAAGATTTGTAAACGAATCCGATCGGGTATCCGCAAAGTTTCGCTCGAATTTCTAGCGCGGCCTGGCGTCAAATGATTCAGCCGTTGACGCCATTCGTTAATTTTTGAGAGTTCACAGGAAACGATCACTTCTTATCCAATGTTGCTTGTCGTTTCTTTGGCGTAAGCTTAATTTCCATCAGCAAAATTCCAGAACAGAACGATTCGTGTTGATAAACACGAGAATGAAACGGTTGATCCCTTGGCTATTGTCTCAAAGTGAAATATGGGAACAGCGAAGGAATTGCTTCCATAATTTTACGGACTAAATATGGTTTACTGGAATCGAAAAATATTATCCAGAACTCGAACGAACGAACTGCTTCTCAAATGTAAAAATTTAGTTACGTATTCGAAAAGAGTTTATCATTAAACCTTACCGCCCGCTTAGAGCCTAACCACGTGGCTCAAATATTTTGTATTTAACATTCGGTGTTCGATCTCATGAAAAACAGTATATGAAAGTCGTTTTTCTTTTTTTTTATGCAAGCAAATAAGCCCTTCGGATTTTGAAAAATAGACGAATTTCTTATAAGTTCAAGCAATATCTAAACTTATTTATAAATGGAACTCTGTGTGTGTGTGTGTGTGTGTGTGTGTGTGTGTGTGTGTGTGTGTGTGTGTGTGTGTGTGTGTGTGTGTGTGTGTGTGTCCATTACCTATAGACTCCGAAACGGCTGAACCGATTTTCTTGTACTATAAGCGTCTGCAAGTGTTCTTAGCTAGTATTTGTGTCGAGGTACCCCCGATAAATATCAAAAATCGATAATCGAAAAAATCGGGTTATAGAAGGAGTGGTACGATTTTAATCAAATTTGATACATTCATAGACAAAGACATAAGAAACGATATTCATAAATTTCAAGGTTGCAGTTCTTACATTAGCGCAGAAAATCGATAATGCGTATATAAAAAAGGCAACATGTTTGTGTGTGTGTCTGCTTATCTGCCTGTATGTCTGTATATTTTTCAGCCCTTTTATTTTTAGTTTTTGCTTCGGGTTTGGCTCTAAATAGGTATAATTGTAGTTCTTAGTCTCAGTCATGATACCATTTACTCAGAGGACTTATTTAGCCTTGAAAATTCAGTTTACGACGAAAAAACTTATTTGATATCGATACCAGTAAATCAAGCTTTGATTTACATCCACTCATTTTTCTTTCAGTCTACGGTTTAGCTTTAACTGGAAACAACTATTGCTTTTTAGTCTTTCGTGCCAATGTCCAAAGACTCTGAGCTCCAGGACCATGGATTAGTTTTAAAGCTTTCATTACACCCGAGCAACGCCGGGCTATACTGCTGGTGAAATATAAACCTACTTTGTATCTGATGTACCTTAGCTTTCACCTTTATGCATATTATCACATTAACTTTTAAATTGGACTACTTTATTATCGTTTGTATTAGTAATAATATTATCGCCAATGTTTGTCATTAAATTTGGTTAATTTTTATTTTCGTTATACCGGAAAATTAATAATATTTGACAATGCTTCATCTAATCTATATGAAACTTCTGTTGGTCCGTCCATCATGATGACAAGATGGATACCTAATGATGACCAGAGGGTACTTGGTCGAAACGTTGTGTCTATTATAACATCTATATTAATCAAGATGACAACAAAAGTTCGAAATAATTCCAAGGTTATTGAAAATTACTCAGAAATAAATATAAATTATGACAAGTGCCACGAACCCACTAACATAATCCAGTTGTACAAAAATGCATCTGACACTGAATATATATAATATAAAAGGGTCCAAAAATGCACCACTAAAGTCCTTCGAGACAGTGGTGTAGTGGATATAGTAGTTGATTACGCGTGTGTTAGTATCGTCTAGTGGTCATGAGTTCGAACGTGAGAAAACCAAATTCAACATGCAAGAAACAATAATTGATTTCGCATTATATTTCACAATGATCAGCGAAATATTCCACATCCGCCAATCTATGGATACCTGATGATGACCAGGGGGTTGTGTCTATTATAATACATATAAAGAAAAGTCAAGATAATATTACGACATATACAAGCATTTTAATTAAAGCACACGAAAGTAAAATGAAAGAAATACTAGTAAAAAATATGATAGTTGACAATGCTTCGTCCAGTGAAAAAAATAAAATTCAAAATAATATTACTATTAATACGACAAGTTTAATAAAAACAATTAAAATAAGAGTAATTTTAGTAAAAATTATGGATGACACAAGGTCTATTTCTTCTTCTTCTTCTATGTGCCCTGTCCCTTCAGGACGTAGGCGATCATGGATCTCCACGTCTCCCTATCCCTTGTGGCTCTTAGTATGTTTGCTCCTGTTGGGTCTATTTAATAGCAATAATAAAATTCTAGATGATGTTACTATTAATACGACTAGAGTAAATAAAGAAACAGGAATTAAAAGGAAGATAACTATACAATTAGTATTATTAGCTGACAATGCTTCATTTATTAAAAATAAAATGAAAATTATATTTCTTCTTTATGTGCCGTGTCCCTTCAGGACGTAGGCGATCAATGTCCTCCAAAATTTCCTGTCCTTTTTAACACTTAATAAAGTTTGTCTTTTTGGTTCTGCCATCCATTTAGTCAAGCTTACTAAGTATTTTGATTCCATAAGGGTCCAAATAGGTTTGTACGCCGATGACACCACAGTTTACTCTCGCCGCCTACAAAAATCTGGTGTAGGCGTCAAAGCTAACCTCGCAGCCGAGATTGAAAAAGACCTCCAATCCATATTGGACTGGGGTAAGAAATGGCTAGTAAATTTTAATGCTTCTAAAACGAAGCTACTCTCAATTAACCATCATCGACAATCTCACCTACCTCCCATTAGCATGGACCTGGCTTGCCTCCCAGAGAGTAAAACACTACGCCTCCTTGGTCTCACACTTTCAGCGGACCTCAAATGGAATGACTATATCGAATCCATTGCTAAATCCACTGCTATGAAAGTCGGTTCTCTGTGTAGGGCCCGGAAGTTTTTTCCGTCTAAATCTATCCTGCACATTTATAAATCTACCATCCGCCCGTGCATTGAATACTGCTGCCATATCTGGTCGGGTGCCCCTGCTGTTCTCCTCGGGCTTCTCGATAAGGTTCAGAGGAGGGTCTGTAATGTGATAGATACCGACTTGGCAGACCGCCTGCAGTTTCTCTCCCACCGGCGCGACGGGGCTTCCCTGTGTCTCTTCTATAAATATTTTCACAGCTTCTGCTCCGATGAACTTAGATCACTGGTGCCCCTAAATACGAATTTGAACGAGATACTAGATTAGCAACTAGATCCGACCCTTTTACAGTGAAACCGATAAAATGCAGCCGTAACTTCTACTCCAACAGTTTCTTTCCTCGAACTTCCCGACTGTGGAATTCTCTTCCACACGATTGCTTCCCCGACGGCTACAATCTCCAGGAGTTTAAATGTAAGGTCAATAGACACCTCCTAACACACTTACCTGCTCCCATTCTATCAAACACTCTTCCCATCTGCCCAACCCTCATCCTCGCTATCCTTACTCATCTGTCAACTTCCTCCTGACATTCCCGATGTCTAACCACTACTTCTCTTTACCTTCCCCTATGTAGCCCCATGCGCAATAGTGGCAGTGGAATGCCTTGCTTGGGGTGAGATGATTAAAAAAAAAAGTCATGTGTTGTTTTTCTCTGTCTCTCTTGCTTTTAAACTGTTCTGTTTATATTAGATTTTGTATTAGATTCTTCTGTCTCTTCCTGATATTAAATATAACTTTCCATTTTAGTTTTAATTTTCTCTCAAACTTTGTTGTCACTCACATATTCTGTCCATAGTATCCTCAGTATCCTTCTGTAGAACCACTTTTCTGTTGCTTCAAGTTTTTTCTACATCTTTGAGAAAATTGCTATACTGCCATATAGAAGGGAAAATATTATGTACCAGTTCAGTTTTCTTTGTTTTTTTGTTTGTTTTTTTTTAACAAAGTTTTTTTTTTTGTTTCCCAATAATTTGCTTAGTTTTAGAAGGCATCTTTGGTTATCCCAATGTGCCTTCGGATTTATATTTTTCACCTTTTGTCCTTTGTTAAAATAATCAGTCAGTTAATTGCCATACGTGATACTCGCTTGGGTGATCATGTGTCTTTCGAGACATGGCTGTCTAGGCAGAAGATTTTCCCGTTCTAGGTTGCCATTACTTTCAGCTGTAGACTGCCTGCCAACCAAGATTATAAAACCCAATCTGTCCTGCTATCCAACACATAGCTGGAGGAAGAAGAAATAGATTAATAACTTTCCCAGGGGTATTTGAGCGTGAGCAAATGAAATTAATTCGACTGGAATTCGAACTCAAATCTCCGATTTCTCATTCTGGTCAGATATCTATTGCACCACAACGCTCTGTTTAAACATTTCACAGATATTTGAATTTTTGTACTTGTTTGATTTTGTTATCTCCGATTACAATGCATGGCTGTCAAAATGAAATTTACAAAAATTATATTCTTCTTCTTCTTCTTCTTCTTCTTCTTCCATGTGCCGTGTCCCTTCAGAACGTAGGTGATCATGGCCTTTCACATCTCCCTCTTTCAAGTAGCTTCTAACATGCTTTCTCCTGTTACCCTTTCCAAATCCCGCACTACCAACCATTTGCTCACTCCCAATGTTACGCGTTGCTTTCCCTTATCTCTCTTTTTCTCTATCTGACCTGTGAGTATCAGATTCTCCTAGCCCTCCTTCCTCATTACATGTCCCAGGAACTACAGCTGTCTTTTTCTGATGTTAAGTATTAGTTTTCTTCTCATTTCCATCCTCTCCAAAATGTCATTGTTGCTTTTGTGTTCGGTTTATGGCATCCTCAGCATTCTTCTGTAGAACCACATTTCAGATGTTTCAAATGTTTCCTTCATCTTTGATGATACTGTCCAGCATTCACTACCATAATGACACCCTTGTGTATAATAAAAACAAATATGGCTGTTAAAAAATAGTCTTGGAGTAATAGTTTTTTTTATGTTAAACTTGATCTTCTCTAAGGCTGACAAGTTTTTTGGTGGTTAATGATTAAAAGAACGCATTCGTTCAACCATGATTTCCTTCTACAAACAGAACGTGCGTTTGTGTGGATGTCATGGAGACCTTTTATTTTCACTTCTGCGTTGTCACTCCACTGCTTCAAACTGACAACAAAAAATCAATATGAAAGTAAATCCAGTCAAACAATATCTTTTGTGTGTTTATGCATAGTACCGATAATAAATCCATCCAACAAAATTATTAGCCACTTACACAAATAAATTAATCTTATATTTAGCAAAGAAAAAAAGGAAGACGGAAATTGTTGGAGGATTCCCAAAATTCACCGAAACTCTCAGAAAACACTATCAAAAAAAGACAAATCGACATTGTCTTTCAGTGTGACAAGTTGCTGGAGTCACTCCAAACCGATTGTTGCGTGGACGCGATGTATCATGTGATGTGTCATGTGATACCACGCACGAGGTCATAGTTACTGACCCCATTATCATCCCTTTTGCAGCTATGGAATGCCACCCTCATACCAAGGGGAGATAATTACACTTCTATCAATGGAGGTGGAAATTTGATTTTGGGAGCTGAGCACTGGACTTTTGCTGAGAAGCCTCGGTTTCTTAACTTTGTCAGGGAGAAACCGGAGGCTGATCTTTAATTATATGACAAACGAAAGAAATAGCTGCAGACGGGGCCTTTTCAATCTTTCCTTGCCTCTCCACTTAAATCCGAAGTTGGAAAGACAAGGTAAATCATGGAAGGTCTGATAGAGGGTTGGCAGAAAACAAGGACCTGGTTCCGTGATCGGTGCGTATATATCTTGTAGATAATATTCATTCAATGGCAAAGTCCTCGTCGATAAGCAGAAACCTCGCCGACAAGGCAGAGTATCAGACAGGCGGATAATACAGTAGATGACATCAGGCAAAGCAATGACAAGATGAAGGGTAATATTTAGTTACAGAGTCCTGTTCTGCAGTTGAAATCGAGGCTTATCAGGGGAGATAATTTATATCAATAATGACACTGGTAATTCAGCTACTATTAAATTACTTCGAAAATAAATAATTCTTAATAATTTATATGATAACACATGCATTGCTTTTAATGGTGATTCGTGTAAGACAATATTTATTTATATATGTGTGTTTTTGTGTTTACATATATATGTGTGTACATACATATATATGTGCGCATGTGTGTGTGAGTGTATGTGTGTGTGTGAGTCTGTGAAAAATATAGATATAGGAAAAATGACGAAAGGCAAACTTATCTTAGATAACTTGTTTCGTTCTCTGTCGGGACTTTATACATATATATATATATATATATATATGTGTGTGTGTGTGTGTGTGTGTGTGTATATATATATATATATATATATATATATATATATATATAGTGTATCGAGGCAGCAAATAATTTTCTAAACATATACTGATAAGAGACAATGAATATCTATTATGTTTAATCATGAGCCGTTCTAAACGTCGTATTTTGGCTTTAATTTCAGTTGAAAATAAAAACAAAAATTATACAACATTTGGATAAATATTTATTAATTATTGTATTACCGTCTTAATAACCTCTCTAAAGATGGTTCATGTGAGCCGAAAGCTTAGAACCAAATTAATAAAAAATTATCCAAATGTGGGTATGAAAAATATGTATATAAAGAAAAAAGACGAAAGTCAAACTTATCTTTGTTCTCTATCGGGACTTAATGATAAATGTAATGAAGTTCTTTAAAAAAACGAAACGCGTCCGCTAAAATAAGCTTTCCTTTCGTCTTTTGTTTTTCATATTGCCTTTTTACATTTATACTGTATCTGATTTGTATTTTCGCATATATATATATATATATATATATATATATATATATAGTCCTACATCGATGGCAAGACGCGGAGTTTCATGCGTTATGCAATAAATAGGTGCATATTTCAAACTGACACTTTAATAGATTTGAAATTAAGTTGCTTCGATGTTCATGGGAGTTAAATTTTATAAAGTTAAGTTAAAGCTTTTTTGATAACGATATTAAAAATTTAAATATTCTGAGATTACATTTAGATAAAAATTTAAATTCAAATTTAAAATAAAAAATAAAAACGTATTAAAAATGCTAAAATGCAGAAAGAAGAAATCAAACGGGCGTAAAACATAAAACATAAACATTTAAATATACTAAGATTACATGCAGATAAAAAATTTAGATTTAAAAATTATAAATATAAATTTAAGTTAATAAATAAAATTTGAAATTAAAATTAAAATAAAGAAAGGAGGGTAAATCATAACTGTTAAAAGTAATATGTTCAGGAAAAAGAAGGGGGAAAAAGTAAAGAAGAATGTGGACATTTTTTTTTTCAATTGGAGTAGATAGACTAAACTATCGCCCGGTTCACACTCCACCCACGTCTATTGAACAGGTGAAGAGGCTCATCCCTTGTTCCCTGCTTAGGGTGTGGTTTCCGGCTTTCTCTTCTTCAATCTTTTAATCGGTAGAAGGGGGCAGACTTTTTAGCGTGTACATTATCATTATACACACTGTAAATAGCTGAGAATGTTCTAATTCATTGCTGAATGAATTACGAAATATTACTAGATAGATTAAAAATAATGTTTAAACAAATAAATTATATATATATATATATATATATATATATATATATATATATATATATATCAGTTAAACATCAAATGCAGATCAAATATGAATTGGAATCTGACGGGATGATAAAATAAATAACACATATGAAACCCATATCAATCTAATATACCTCACTTTTATTAAGCTGACAAAGCTTAAAAAATGTTCAGTGCCATACGTGATACACGCTTGTACGATCATGTCTCGAAAGAGACATACTTGAGTAGGCAGAAGATTATCCCGCAGTAGGTTGCCATTGCTTCCTGCGGTAGACTGGTTGCCAGCCAATGCTATAGAACCCTATATGTCCTGTTATTTAACCCATAGCTAGAGGGAAGAGACAGATTAATACATTTGCCAAGGGTATTTGTGCGTAAGTGAATGTAAGGAATTCACTGTAATTCGAACTCGGCTCCTCGATTTCCCGTTCCGAGCCGATACCACCTCATTAAAACGCTCATCCTTAGACTGATATACGTTTCCTATTTTTTCTTTATTTTATTAGATAGATAGATAGATAGATAGATAGATAGATAGATAGATAGATAGATAGCTTTGTTTGCATACATGCAAACACACATTCATTTATCTATATACATATACACTATACATATTTACAACTTTCAAAGCATTAATTTAAAACAGTGCTCAATATAGAAAAGGCTATGAATATTTGTTATAAATTATATTTTAGAACATGTACAAACTACAATCTACTACAAAATTGTACATTTTGTTTTGACATTGAAAGAACAATGTCTTAACGTTTACTACCTGATGAGATCGTTTCAATGTCGAAACAAATGTAAAATTTTGTACTAGACTGTAGTTTGGACATGTTCTAAAATAAAATTTATAATATATATATAGATATATATCAAATAGATACACATAGATAGATAGATAGATAGATAGATAGATAGATAGATAGATAGATAGATGCACAATCTAATCCCCATTGCAGATGTCTGTGTTTATTCATCACCCACAGAGCCAACCTGCGGTTTATAGATAGATAGATAGATAGATAGATAGATAGATAGATAGATAGATAGACAGACTGAGACTAGATAGATAGATAGATAGATAGATAGATAGATAGATAGATAGATAGATAGATAGGCTTGAACAGACTGATAGATAGATAGATAGATAGATAGATAGATAGATAGATAGATAGATAGATATGAACAGTCTGAGATAGATATATAGGCTTGAACAGACTGAGATAGATAGATAGATAGATAGATAGATAGATAGATAGATAGATAGATAGATAGATAGATAGATGCACAATCTAATCCCCATCGCAGACGTCTGTGTTTATTCACCACCCACAGAGCCAACCTGCGGTTTATACTGTAACTATGCTGAGCGGACCTTAGTTACAGTTTCTGGTAGAGAGCGAGTTATCTAGCATGAACAAAGCCACGACGCTCAAACCCTCAGTCACGATGTCTTGTGACTTCGATCACCCATTGACACCTCCTCAAAGAGAGCCGTCTACTTCACGCACAAGGCTTAGGACGGCTTGCGGTATGAATTTCAAGCACTTTCCAGGGGGTGCCGCACGCTGAAATCACCTCCTCCAGGCGGATAACTTATATCAAGAGGTCACCTTCCTGACAAATCGAACATGGTGAGAGTCTACCCAGGCTTCCTGGGTCAGAAAGCCAACGTTCTAACCACTCGGCCACGTATCTATACATACATACCTACATACATGCATACCACCCACTGGATCTGTACAAATCTTTACAAAATCATGTCTTTATTTTATACTCGTTTTCTACTTTAAGTTTTCCCTATTTCAATTTTAAACAAGGAAGCTCATTTTTTACCCCCTATTTTTTAACAATTTTCAATAAATCCCGATTTGAATGATTATATATTTTTCCCTGTATGAAACTCGCCTATTTCTCTTCAGTCAATTTTCTCCATTCAATGTGACTCTCACTCGCAATTTTTCAATTTTTGTTATAACGACATGTCCATTTATTTTATATGAATAGATCACTATTTAGAATTAAATTTTTTCATCACTTTCTTTATCGTGTTTGTTTAGTTTTGTTTTCTTTTATTTATTAGTGGGTAACTTTAGTCATATTTTCTCCAATTAACAACTCCGATTGTTACAAAAATTGATTATTTCGAGCAAATTCTCCAATAACTGTGAATGACGTCAGGTGAGCAATTGTCGTGGCAAATTGACGTATTCGCCTTGGCGTCTCCCGGCTTACAATTGCCATTCACGAGACGAGTTCTCCAATTTTGGAAGCCTATTAGAGACTAATTTCGGCAAACCTCGGCATCGCATCCAATAGATGATGATCTAATAGGATGTGATTGCTATTAATAAAATTTAATTGCATTAATTAGCTGTTTCTTTGGCTAACGCACATGTTTAAAAAAAAAGATGGCTGAATGCGTAAGCATAAGAAAAAGAAACGCAACTGGAAATTATATATATATATATATATATATATGTACATATATATATATATATATATATGTAGAAATATCTAAATATATATAGTGAGATTATAAATATATACACACACATATATATAGATTATAAATATACATATACTAGCAGTATAGCCCGGCGTTGCTCGGGTGTAATGAAAGCTTTAAAACTAATCCATGGTCCTGGAGCTCAGACTCAGCTTAAAGAATATTTGTGCGAAGTTTGTTGAGAATCGGATAAAAATTCTGGATTTGTATAAAGGACATACAGACAGATAAACAGACACACGCACACAAACATCTTGCCTTTTATTTATACATATTATCAATTTTCTGCACTATTGTAAGAACAGCAACCTTGAAACTTGTGAATATCGTTTCTTGTGTCTTTGTCTATGAGTGTATCAAATTTGTTTAAAATCGGACCACTCCTTCTATAACGCGATTTTTTCGATTATCGATTTTCGATATTTATCGGGGATCCCTCGACACAAACACTAGCTAAGAACACTCGAAGACGCTTATAGGACAGATGTGTAAATTTTCAAGAAAATCGGTAGAGCCGTTTCGGAGTCTATAGGTAACGGACACACACAAACACATACACACACACACAGACAAAGTTTCACTTATAAATAAGTTTAGATATATATAGAGAGATAGACTGACAGACAGACAGACAGACAGACAGAGATTGATACATGTTTATATGTATATGACTAGTTCACAACACTTTAATAAATAATCAGCCATGAAAACTTTTAAATAAAGAGCGTTATGACAATTTTTAAAATAGCCCAACCC
Organism: Ascarosepion bandense; assembly: GCA_037127315.1. Classification (NCBI taxonomy): domain Eukaryota; kingdom Metazoa; phylum Mollusca; class Cephalopoda; order Sepiida; family Sepiidae; genus Ascarosepion; species Ascarosepion bandense. The sequence goes on from JBBBDQ010000332.1 coordinate 3,062,258, forward strand.
CCACCGAAAATATACACACACATACAATGCATATATTGTATATATGCATATATTCATTTTGTATATATGCATATATTCATTCGTACATATGTATATATGCATATATATATATATATATATATATATATATATATATATATATATATCAAAATGAATAAGGAACGAAGAAAATATTTACAACTTTCAAAACATTAATTTAAAACAATGCTCAATATATAAATAGAGCTATGAATATTTGTTATAAATTATATTTTAGAACATGTATAAACTACAATCTACTACAAAATTGTACATTTTGTTTTGACATTGAAAGAACAATGTCTTAATGTTTACTACCTGATGAGACATTGTTCTTTCAATGTCGAAACAAAATGTACAATTTTGTAGTAGACTGTCGTTTGGACATGTTCTAAAATATAATTTTACGTCGAGGTGTCCAGCTAGATAGATAGATAGATAGATAGATAGATAGATAGATAGATAGATAGATAGATAGATAGATAGATAGATAGATAGTCTCCCAGAAAGCAATACACTGCACCTTTTAAACCGATATAAAGTGGAATGACTACATCGATTCAATAACTTCATATACCGCTAAGAATATTAAGTTACTGTTTAGAACCGGGTCGTTTTTCTCGTCAAAATCCATCTTGCACATTTATAAATCTACCATTCGTCCTTGCATTAAATACTGTTGCCATATCTGGCCAAGTGCTTCGACGTTCTCGACAAAATTCAAAAGAGGATCTGTAACGTATCGAAACCCTATTTAGCAGCTCGGCTGCAGTCACTTTCTCACAGACAGGATGTGGTTTCCTTCTGTCTTTTCTACAAATATTTTCACAGCCTCTTTTCCGACGAGCTTTTTCACCCTGGTACCCTAATCATATGAATTTACTCGTTCTCCTAGATTGGCATCTATGTCTCACCCTTTTGCTATGAGACTTGTCAAATGTAACCGTCACTTCCGCTCTATCGGTTTATTTTCTTGCACTTCCGTATACTTGCTTTCTGGTAGCCAAAATCTCCAAAAGTTTAACTGCAACGTAAATTGCGATCTCCTACCTCTCTAAATCCCATCCACCTCTTACCCTTTCTTAGACATCCCCTGTATACTCTTTTTTTCTCTCGCAGTAACCCTATACGTACCAGTGATGGTCTTGCCTTGCTTGGGATGAAATGTTTATAAAAAAAGATGAATGAACACTCTGTCACCGATCTTGCTGGCGTTCAAATCTCAATCACAAACTTTTATGGATGTGGCCAACCTCCCCACGCGTTTTCCAGTAGCGTTTTTCTCAGAAGTGTGCGTTGATAACCTTGTTGTTTTAAATGACGGAATATATTTGAATTTTCATTTAAGTGCAACGTCAGACGCCATGAGAGCGAATTTGTAGTGTGGCCAATGTAGATATTATTGAGGTTGTTAGAGATACATTCTCTAAATGGACATATGAATTTATATACTACATTGGTTTTTGCTATATTATTCAATGAAACCTGTATATATATATATATATATATATATATATATATATATATATATATCTATATATATATATTATTGTTGAATTTGTCAATGTTTGCGCCAGCAGAAAGTCATAAGTAATCGCGACCGAGAGTACGAGTTTACTGGTCTTTTTGGAATTGACCAACAAGTAAAAATGTGCCTAAACACGCGTCTGAGACAGTAATTGGCAAGCCACCCTAGCCGTAGTGAAGACACGGACACGAGCAGCCAACCATTATTGTATGCGTGGAAGATAAAATATATAAATTTATATATCAGGCTATCATTTGATAATCGAGAGACAACATGTAAAAATTCCTCCTTACTGGCCCATTTTATTTCGAGAAGAAAGATCTTTGGATTAATAACGCTACCATTCTTGGAGTCAGACTTGTACTTATATTAACACGGTAAGATTCTTCTTCTCCTATGTGTCTTGTACTTTCAGGACGTATGCGATCATGGCACGTCTCCCTATCCCTGGAGGCTATTAGCACGCTTTCTCCTTTTACACCACGCAACCCCCGTTCAGTCATCCACCTGTTCAGATGAGGGGAAAAAAAAGCAAACGCTGAATACAGTTCGGCGTCGAAAAAGTTGCAGGAATGCCCAGCTTTTAATTTTAATTTTAATTTTAATTTTTAATTTTAATATGATGTGGCTAGATGTTCAAGCAGATTTCGTTGAGTTAGGTGAACCTAAAAGAAAAATTCCCTGTTTTATTTTAACATCAACTGCATTTTAAAATCGGTAGACTTCAGAAAGCTTCGGTTTATTTTGTCGGCACCCATCAATGTGGTTACTTCTCCATAACTACCCGGCTTATCAGTCAGTCATTTAAGTGCAATACGAACCCAATCTGTCCTGCTATTTAACCCATAACTGGAAGGAATAGACGGATTAATACCTTTCCCATGGGTATTTGCGCGTAAGTGAATACAATGGATTCAACTGGAATTCGAACTCGGTTCCCCGGCTTCTCGTTCCGAGCCGATATCCACTGTACCACAAGGCACATCCCGGCTTATAATTTTCCTAATTCTTCTTCTTCTCCTTCTTCTTTGCAGCCCCATCCTTTACAGCTGACAGATTGCAAATAAAAATAAACTTCAAACGCACTTCTAAGATTTCCCTAAAGCTGTGTAAACGACGACTTCGATAAATCTTACACCGACCGAATAAATTCCTGCGTAGACATCGCTTTATGTAACTGATTGGTTTGCTCATGCAAACAGTTTTTGTCTTGCTATCAGACAAAATGCCAAGTAGGCATATACGCTGACGACACTACGGTTTACTCTCGCCCCGCTCAAAAATCTGCTGAGTCTGACAAAGCAAATTTTGCTGCTGAGCTTGAAAAGGACCACCAATCCGTGGTGGACTGGGGTAAGAAATGGCTCGTGAATTATATTGCTTTATATTAACCATTACAAGCAATCACTCCTACCCCCATTAGCATGGATCAGGCTAGTCTCCCTGAATGCAAAACTTCCTCGCCTCCTCGGGTTAACTCTCACAACAGACCTCAAGTGGAATGACTATATCGAATCCATAGATAAATCCCATCGTCTGGCATAAACAATTTCCTGAACAAAGCTAGTACACTCAAACCATCGGTCACGATGGCAAGAGACTTCGTGTTAGCACAATAATCAGTTTTCATCTGCCAATTTCATTTCGACCAAGTCGTGGTGTTGTTTTCAGACAATTTCTAAAGTTTTGCGCTCCCCAGATTGATAACATCAAGAAGTTATCACGACGGAAAAATCGATCATGGTGAGATTCAAACGCGGGAAAAAAGTGAGCGTTCTAAGCACGCGTCTGTACCTCTAAACGTTAGTGTGGATTAAATTGTTAAATTTATTTCATAAAGTCTAACCGAGATATCACGGTTAACATAATCGGCTAAAAACTACATATCAATCAGCAACACTTATTCCTATTTACAAAATACACATAATACCAACTGTCGAGTTTTCTTCCATAAGCCTAATGCTGCTCGTTCCTGCATTCAAACCACGTAGCCAACTCCGAGTTCAGAGAATATAAACGCTGTCCGTATAATGCCAGCGGGCACTTTTCTGAATCAATGACTCTGGTTTCACCCTCGGGCCCCGGGCCAAAACGTAGAGAGATAACATGAATCCCATTATCCATGTCAATCACCTTCTAAATATTTGAATTGGTTTCAGAGTTGGCCAAAGATAAAGGCCTTCTTAGTGCACAGAAATAAAATCGCTGGAGGAGATCATTTACACGCCATTGCGAGGTGAAATGCTGGCCTGCCAACAATGGCGATGTGTGGGTTATTCATTGCCGCCAACGCTGCTGGCCTCTTCGCTATAGTTTTTTTCCACTTATATATATATATATATATATATATATATATATATATAGGGAGAGAAAGTAAAGCAGAGTAAAAGTCTTTCGTGCGCATAGTTATTAATATTTTCTTATAGATGTTTACAGTTATGGTAATATGCAATATATATTAATATAGTAATATTTAGCACGCACACACGAACACACACACACACACACACACACACACACACACACATATATATATATATATATATATATATATATATATATGTATATATATATAAAGCAATCGGCTGTCTAACCGTACTGATGAGCTGTGATACAGTGAAACAGATCTGTCTGGTGATGACTATTTACGCTCTCACACCCTGATTGAGCACTCTGGAAGAATGGTAGACTTTGAAAAAACAGTAGCTACTCTAGCATTTACGCATCGTTCATTCAGCAATGAATTAGAACACTCTCAGCTATTGGATGTGTATAATGATAATATACACACTAAAAAGTCTGCCTCCTTCTACCGAAAATCCGTAGCTGAGAGGTAGAATCGCCGACTGACGCCAATTCGGTCGGGTTTCACTCCTGTGAAAAAAAAAATCGGCTGTCTCACCGTACTTATGAGCTGTGATACAGCAAAACAGACCTGTCTGCCAATGACTATATATATAACTTTTTTTGTTAATAAAATTTTATCGTAAATAATCAGGCCAGTAGATATAAATATATATTACTGTTTAATTAAAAACAGAATATCTACTTGAATATGAGTATCGATCAAAAATAATGTTCAAACAAATCATTTCATATATATATATATATATATATATATATATATATTCTACTGGCCTGATTATTTATAATATTATTTGTTACGAAATGACACATTTTGGTAACAAAAATCTATCGTAAATAATCAGGCCGGTAGAAATATATATATACTGTTTGATTATAAACAGAATATCTACTTAAATACGAGTATCGATCAAAAATAATGTTGAAACAAATAATTTCATATACATATATGTGTGTGTGTGTGTGTGTGTGTGTGTGTGTGTGTGTGTGTGTGTGTGTGTGTGTGTGTGTGTGTGTTTAAACAATCATTACGTCATTGTGCGGACCTTAGAATTTTTTCGGTCAACACATTTTCAAAGGTAACCGTTTGCAATATTTAATAATAGTAGAGGGGACACAAGAAAACAAATAATTACTTATGGAAGGGAAAGTATGAACGCGTTTAAAATTAAATTTAAGTTTACACCCCACTTACGTTTTAATTATATTTTGATTAACAAATTTAATTTTCCAACTTTCCCTTCCATAAGTAATTTTTTGTTTTCCTGTGTCCCGTCTACTATTATTAATTATTGCCAACGGTTACCTTTGAAAATGCGTTGGCTTAAAGAATTCTAAGATCCACACAATGAAGTCATGTTTTTTTAAGTCTATTTGTTGTTTCTGTGAGTACAGGTCCTTGTTTATATATATATATATATATATATTGTTTTTTTTTTCAATTCCACATTTTTTCTTATGACTGTAAACATTATTTTAATTGGGTAAAGGTGTTTGAGTTGCTATCCCTGATTTTTTTTTCTTAATGAAATTAATAACAACCGGAACTAGTTTAAACTCTAACCTATAGACCTTAACGGAAGTTGATGCTGATCTCGTTTCTGTGACTTCCTTTGTCTTCCTCATCTTGTACGCTACGCGCAAGCAATAAATACGTGCGTAAAATCCAATAAGTGCGTATAATCCAATAAGTGTTCTAATTCAATAAGTATTATTTCATTTTGTGAAAGATGACACTTGGGAACTTTTATGTCAACTTCGTGTTTTGACACATAAAAGTTAAATGAAACTTTCTAAATTCTGTTTTGTATTTATCTTTGACTATCATTTCGTAAGTCCTATTATTGTTTCTCTTAATAGACTTTAAGTCTTATGAAGGTTTCAGTAATATAACTAATGGAAAAATGTAACAAGACGAGAAAGAAAGAAAGAAAGAAAGAAAGAAAGAAATGGAAAATGACTAACGCTAGAATGCCAAGTAAAGAAAGAATGAAAAACTTAAGAGAGAAAAAGGTCAAAATGAAGAACGAAAACAGAACCAAAAGAAAGAAAGAAAGAAAGAAAGAAAGAAAGAAGTCAAAAGTGAAGAACGAAAACAGAACCAAAAGAAGAAAGAAAGAAAGGTTAAAATGAAGAACGAAGACAGAACCAAAAGAAAGAAAGAAAGAAAGAAAGAAGTCAAAATGAAGAACGAAAACAGAACCAAAGAAAGAAAGAAAGAAAGAAAGAAAGAAAGAAAGAAAGAAAGAAGTCAAAAGTGAAGAACGAAAACAGAACCAAAAGAAGAAAGAAAGAAAGGTTAAAATGAAGAACGAAGACAGAACCAAAAGAAAGAAAGAAAGAAAGAAAGAAAGAAGTCAAAAGTGAAGAACGAAAACAGAACCAAAAGAAGAAAGAAAGAAAGGTTAAAATGAAGAACGAAGACAGAACCAAAAGAAAGAAAGAAAGAAAGAAAGAAGTCAAAAGTGAAGAACGAAAACAGAACCAAAAGAAGAAAGAAAGGTTAAAATGAAGAACGAAGACAGAACCAAAAGAAAAGAAAGAAAGAAAGAAAGAAAGAAAGAAAGAAAGAAATAAGGTTAAAATGAAGAACGAAGGCAGAACAATAAGAAAAAAGAAAGAAAGCTAAAATGAAAAATAAAGTAAGAAAAAAGGTAATCCAAAATACAGAAAGAAGACAGAGTCAAAAAGTGAAGGAATGAATGCACAAATGTAAGACAAAATGAATAAAGAAAGATGGCAAGATAAAGAGAGAGTGAGAGAGAGAGAGAGAAAGAAGGCTAAAATAAAAGAATGAAAGAAATTTGGACAAAATTTAGAAAGAAGACAGCTGAAAGAAAAATGACTGAATGAAGGACCAAATGAAAAAGAACTCAGTGTCAAAAGAAATAATCATGAATACATAAATATTATGACCAATGAAAAACAAAAGAAGAAAAGGAAGAGTGAGACTCGAAACTAAACAGAACAAAATAATATAAATCAAAAAGAAGAAAGAAAAGCTTAGAAAATGAAGAAAGAAAAAAGGAAGAAGGATAAAATTAAGAAAAATGAAGGTATAGCAGCAAGAAAGAAAGAAAGAAAGAAAAGCTTAGAAAAAGTGAGGAAAAAATTAGGCCAAAAATGAAGAAAGAAAAAAAGAAAGAAGGATAAAATTAAGAAAAATGAAGGTATAGCAGAAAGAAAGAAAGAAAGAAAGAAAGAAAGAAAGACTCAATAAACTACCAAGATAGAAAACAAAGCAGAGTATAAAGAAAGAGTCATGAAAAAAGAAAGAATCATGATTAATGAAAAGAGAGGAAAATTATGGAAAAGAAAGAAAGAAAGAAGTTTAAAGTCAGCAAAAGAAAAATATGTTTATAAAGAAATACAAGAAATAAACAGGATGAAAAAGATAAGTTAAAAAGGAAGAAACGCAAAGAAAAATGTGTGAAGGAGCAAATAGACCCAAAGAGAGAAAGAAAGAAAGAAAAAAAAACAAAAATGAAAAAAAAACAAACGAAAAATAGGTATTTCAAAATAAAGAAACAAAGAATTAATTATAAATTAAAGAAAATCGAAAAGCAAACTGATAAATTTAAACGTATCAACTCAAAAAGGAAAGACAAAAAGAAAGATTTTGAACGGAGAATGACTATAAGTCAATAATGAACAAATCCCCAAAAGAATTTAAAAAAAAAAAGAGAAACGATAAGAGAGAGAGAGAGAGAGAGGAAATGAAAGAGAAAGAGAGAGAGAGCTGTAAAGACGTTAATGCACTATCGAAATTGAAGCTGCTTAAAATGTCAGTCTCTTGGAGAGCCTTTTAAACGATCGTTCTGTCCCGCTCCGAGCGTAAGCCATTGGAAGATACCCTCCCTCACATTAAATGTAACACCTCAATAAATTAGTCCGACCTTACTTCTGTCAGTCAGATTGTTACACTAATATTAATCATAAAAATACACGAATAGAAACACTGGCATGCACAAATCGACAAGACTGTATTCAGACTCGCACGTACATACTCACGCACTTGGATTCTGGTTGAATTACTCTGAAAATACAAGTTCTTGCCTGATCACCGAAATTAAACAACAATGAGGTTTTCTTTTTAGATTTTTTTTAGTACTAAAATTCAGCTAATACAAGCTTGAGTAGTACTTGAGGTAGAATTTATCGTTAAAATGTTAATAAATACAGTTTGTGATACGAATGAAAGGGAGTGCTGTAGGTGGTAAAGATTATGAAGATGAGGACTGGCTCTTGACTAAAAAAGGTGAAGAATGTATTGTTCAAGAAAGCATCCACACTGGTGTCTATTCGACAAAATGGCACTTCTTTCGAAAAAGTTCTCTGATGAATCATTCTCTTTATATTTGTTTGGTTGGTTTGTTTGTTTTATGGCATATCAACCTCGGCGGGTCAGTTATTGCCAACTAAATTTTATTTATTTATTTATTGCTTTTTTATATAATTGTTGTGTCTAGTAATACTTTTTTTCTTTTCGAGTATCAAGATTCATTGGGATTTGTTTTTTAAGGGCAGGGTCCCCAAGTCCTACCCTGTTATTTAACCCATAACTGTAGGGAAGGGACGGATTAATACCTTTCCCAAGGGTACCAGTGCTAAAGTGAATGCAGGGTATTCAACTGGAATTCGAACTCGGCTCACTGATTTCTCTTTCCGAGCCGATATCCACTGCACCACAACGCACATTCGTCACTAAACGCTTACAGCACCTGGTATTCCCAAGTGGTCACCCATCTAAGGACTGACCAGGCTCAGTATTGCTTAACTTCGGTGATCGAGCGAGAACCGGTGTATTCAATGTGATATGGCCGTAAGCCCCTTATATTTGGAATACTGAGGGTAACTTGACTTCGTGCAAGTTGCATGTATATTTCCCCAACTCCCCCACTGGAGCGAGATGTGACACAAGGTCTTTTTTAACGTGGGGAGTCCGAACGTACGGACGGGCGAAGGAACAAAAATTCCCCAGTCCCCGCAACCGCCGGTTTCGCTGGCTCCGGTGACGAGTACCTGGTCCACCTCTCTGGTGCAATAGGATGCCGCGGCCGCGAGACACTGTACATCTGGACCGGGCATGTACTCAGTAATATATTTTTTCAGATGCATCTCTCTCCTCGGACAGGGCTACAACTGAGCCGCACTCTGTCTTCGTGGAAAGAGATGCAGCTGAGAGATGATTAGGACCCCACCTGATTTACATGGTGTATCTCAGCTTTAAAGTTTTGTGGTGGTGAACTAAAGAATGCAGCTCATCTAAGCATGTAACATGGAAGCAACGACAGGATAGTGAAACGCTTGCAGCGTTGATTCTGGACGTAAGAGGCTGTAGAGTCTTTCGGCAAAAGAACCCCATAATAGAAGTTGAACTGTACCAAGGCTGAAAAGTGAAAATTAATCAGCTTGGTCTAACCTGGATCTTTTAAATGGTTGACTCAGTGAGCGGTTACTGTTAGCAAAGTGAAGCCTGCGTCGCCGATTATGCAATCTTTTTTGTAACGTGTATGTTGGGTGCTAGAGCATTAATTTTGACTGTTATGCACTAGAGACCGATAATTAAGTAACGTCCTCTTTTTGAAAATGACCGCTTTGTCTTCATTTTTTCCTCTTGAAATTGCTGTGATTTATAATTAAGTGCTTACTATCATTGATATACATATATATTCGAATAACGGTACAGAATGCGTCAAGTTAGATTTAGTCGAGATCAAAACAACAAGCGAACAAAATTCGCGCAACATCACGATCTAATATGCGCAAATGAGATATTTGTGTTGTCATCTATAACGTTTTTTTCTTCTTCTTTCACAGGCGCGTTAATTACATGGCCGATACAAACTGCAAAAAGGAACGATCGTTTTATTTACTTCTTTATGAGAATATACAAAAGGGACAATCAACAAGTTTATCTTCATACCCTGCCTGGTGGCAAACGCTGCTTGTGGCGCCAGGAGTAGCAGTCCCGCCATAGCCACGGAAACCGTGACATCACCTCCGGTTGGCGGCTGATGAAGACAGGGTATCGCACGTGCTAACAGACATGTTACAAATATATATATATATATATATATATATATATATATATATATATCACGGATAACCTTTCGCGTATTATAGTTGAAAGATGTCAGAAATTAGCTGTAACGTTGACAGATGTTATTATCATTCATTTCTCAAGTGTACCCAAGTACTTTCAATCTCTTTCCGAGATCATCTTCAGGGGTGTGAGTTATGGTAACAAAAAATAACTGCAAAACTGTGTTACTAAAAATTACTGTAATTTTTTTCTGCGTCAAATATAACAGTTGACAAATTGCTAGCGTTCATAAGAACGTGAAAATTATCCAAAAATGGAATTTTTTATATGTTGTAATGCCATGGTCATGTACGTGTTAAAGCATGAAAAAAAAACTGTTCTTTTTACAAACATTTTAGAACATTACTACAGTATTCATCGTTGATTCTATTAATTAATGGCTTAAGTGTTTTAATGAATATTGCCTCGAGAAACCGTAAAAACGGATCAATAAATAGAAACAACAATAGATTAGTGATAGGCTTGCAACGCTTTGTCTGTAAATTAGTAATGCGTAGAATTGCATTCACTTACGCGCAAATACCCTTGGGAAACGTATTAATCCGTCTCTTCCTTCCAGTTATGGGTTAAATAACAGAACAGATTGGGTTCTATAACCTTGGTTGGCAACCAGTCTACCGCAGAAAGCAATGGCAACCTACAGCGGGATAATCTTCTGCCCAGTCAGTCATATCTCTTTCGAGACATGATCGCCCAAGCGTGTTTCACGTATGGCACTTAACTGACTGACTGAGACTAGAGAGAAAAAAGCCGTCTCTCACACGGCTTTGCAGATGACTTACAACATAGAGAATTTGATATCGATGCCACATTGGTAGATCGTGTGAGTTCGATCTTTATGCCCTATATATAACGTAGTTGATCATGGTCCTTCACAGGTCCGTTTTTCTGTGTACTGGTTGTTAGTGAGAAAGCTAACGAAGTGGTTTACCACTGGCTTACCTATAATTTTTAGTGCAGATTTTCTTCTTCTTCTTCTTCTTCTTCTTCTTCTTCTTCTTCTTCTTCTATGTGCCCTGTCCTTTCAGGACGTAGGCGATCATGGCCTTCCACGTCTTCCTATCCCTGGTGGCTCTTAGCATGCTTTCTCCTGTTACACCACGCAATCCCCGTTCTGCCATCCACCTGCTCAGGCCAGTCAAGTACGTTACTCACTGTTGTCCTCTGTCTCTCCTTCCCTCTATCTGGCCAGTTAGTATCAAGTTCTCCAAGCCCCCTTTCCTCATTGCATGTCCTAGGAACTTCAGCTGTTTTTTCCTGACTCTTGTGTATTAATTTCCTTTTTAACCGATTATGTTAGTGTTGTTAAATTAACACCATATCAACGCTCGTTGGGTCATTTAATGTTGATTATAAGTTTTTAAAGAAAAAATTACAATTAATAAATAAACAGATGTTAAGTTAGTTTAACGATATATTAACCCGTATTGCATTATTTAATGTTGAATATAACTTTTATAGATTAAAATCACAATTAAGAAAGAGATCAAATCAGAAGGAGAATCAGCAATATTACTGGTCCTGACCTGGTGTCTCGGCTTCAGTCACTTTCACATTGCCGTAAAGTTGCCTCTCTGTGCCTTTTCTATAAATAATTTCATGGTAATTGTTCGGATGAGCTCTTCGCTTTGGTACCAAGACTTTATGAATTTAAGAGCAGTACTAGATTGGCGGCAAGGTCTTACCAATTTACGGCCGAAACGGCTAGATGTAACCGTAAGCTCTATGCTAACAGTTTCTTACACCGCACTTCTCGCTTGTGGAACTCTGCAATTTCATGTTTTCCGGCCAACTCTGATCTTGAAGAAATCAAAATAAAATATCAATCGTTATCTACTGTCTTCCTGATTACTCTTTTTTTGTTCAAGCGCTTATTTAATATTTTCTGTTTTCTAACAGAGTCAGTCGCTTGTTTTGCGAATCTGAATCTTTCAAGATGTACCTCATTCTTGATGTTAACACTCAGATCTACCCTGTGGAACTTGGTAAGTTAAGATTAAAATTTCTCTTTTGAAGCCTTTTTTTAACACATTTATTTTTAAATCCACATTTTAATCTTCTGAACCGAGAATATCTGAAAACTTATCTTCCTGACATATTTGTGGGTTAGAAAACTAAATCTCATTTCCAAGAACACACAACATGCATAAAAAATTAATTATCAACATATTCTCTTCCTTTACATTTATATTATACTAAAATTCTGATTTTTAAAGAAATACAAAAAAATTAAATTTATGAGACTCTCAACTGAATGTTAATATTGTAAGCTCAGTGTTCACACTCGAGAGGAAAAAGTTTTCCAATTCTAATTATAAAAACTACCATTTATATACTTATTTGTGTGTGTGTATGTGTATATATATATATATATATATATATATATATATATATATATAACAAAAAGTGAAAGGATACGTAGATTAAAAACTCTCTGTTCAAGCACTTACTTTTATATAGAGTGCTCGATACAGAGAAGAGCTTAATATTGTAATTTTGTTATTACAAGGGTTTGTGAAAGCATAATATCACTACCCAAAAATTTTCATGTTTCAGAAAAAAACAGTTCCTCTTCAGGTGATAAGTTAAGATATAAGATGTAGAGGCTCATCCCTTGTTCCCTGTTTAGAATGTGGTTTCCGGCTTTCTCTTTTCCAATCTTTTCACTCTTTTCTTTTTTCTTTTTTTTTTTCAATTGGAGTAGATAGACTAAACTATCGCCCGGTTCACACTCCACCCATGTCTATTGAACAGGTGTAGAGGCTCATCCCTTGTTTCCTTGTTTAGGATGTGGTTTCCGGCTTTCTCATTTCCAATCTTTTCACTCTTACGTAGCCCCCTGCACATCAGTGGCGTTACCGCCTTGCTTGGGGTGATATGATTAAAAAAAAATTCTTCCACGCCCAGTAACACCTTAGAGGCTTTACTACTTTACTTCTGGTCAATTTAATTTTTTTAAAATCTTAGATTTTTTTTTAATCATATCACCCCGAGCAAGGCGGTAACGCCACTGATGTGCAGGGGGCTACATAAGAGAAAAAGATTAGAGGAGATTGAAGAGAATGACGAACCAGTTAGAAAAATGGAAATACAGGTGTGATGAAAGTTGGAGAGAAAGGAAAGGATATAAAGGGCAGTGTGTAAAGAACTAGGGTCAAGTAGTTAATATATGAGTATTGACCTTGCATTTAAATTCTTAGAGGTTGTAGCCGTCAGGAAAGCAAGAATAAGGAAGCGAGTTCCACAGGCGGGAAGTGCGAGAAAAGAAGCTGAAGGAGTAGAATTGCGGTGTGAGGGACAGCATCCTGATGAGACAACCAATGTCTGGAACGCTTGGGAGTTATTACAGAACCCACTTTTCATCACGTAAGCACTCGATTGAATAAGAATGCGGTACAGTGGCGAGAAAGCAGCGAGAGGCAGGCTGCCACTCATTGTTCCTTGTGGACCTCCAACTGCGTTTGCGGAACCCACTTGCTCAGTTTGTACATCAGAAACGTTGAACTGTCTGGCAAGTTCACCGCACGTTAGACTACTGTCCTCTTCAATGGCCGCCTTCAGGACTCCGTCATTCAAAACCTGTGGTCGTCCACTGCGAGGCTCATCATGGAGAGACAAATCTCCCGACTTGAATTTTCGAAACCAACGCCTTGCAGTACGTTCATCCACAGCACTATCCCCAAACGCTTGACATATGCGGTGACTTGATGCAGCTGCTAATAAGCCCACTTTGAAGTCGTAAAGCAAACAGCCCCGAACGAAATCTCCAGACACTTCCATGCTTCTCACAGCTCTCCGGCTTATAACTGATGGCCGGGCACGGTGCGCGTGTTTTAACGTCTGATGTTTCTACTTCCGGCTGTCCGAATTTGAAAACAATTGCTACACGCATTTCGCATTTATTTCAACTTCATTCAATGTCTAATCAAAAAACAGACAGAACTTTTTTGGTTACCTTATAGAATGTGTAGACTGGAGTAAAAAAAGCCATGTCGAATTATTTATTATCGAATATAGGCTTTATAGTTAAAAAAATAATAATTAATTAACAGCTATGTCTGTATTTTTTCAGCTCTTTTATTTTAGTTTTTGCTTCGGGTTTGGCTCTAAGTAGGTATAATTGTAGTTCTTACTCTCAGCCATGATACCATTTACTCAGAGGACTTATTTAACCTTCAAAATTCAGTTTAAGACGAAAAAACTTATTTGATATCGATACCAGGAAATCAAAATTTGACTTACATCTATTCATCTTTCTTTCAGTCTACGGTTTCGCTTTAACTGGAAACAACTATTGCTTTTTAGTCTTTCGTGCCAACGTCCAAAGAGTCTGAGCTCCAGGACCATGGATTAGTTTTAAAGCTTTCATTACACCCAAGCAACGCTGGGATATACTGCTAGTATAAAAAAAGATAGGTTCGCATAGGTGGGTTGAATAATTTACCGACATATCAATCCTTGTTTGCTTACTTTAATTTTGAATCGAAGTGTTATAAGATAGAAATCACAATGAATCAATAGATAGGGGACATATGTTTATTTATCTATAACAGTGGATCTTTTTTTTACTCATGGACCATTTTACCGCTTAATGTTTTTTTTTCCTAGTCTCTGACCGATGAGTGAGTCAGTTAGTCAAGTGCCATACGTGATACACGCTTGGGCGATCATGTCTCAAAAGAGACTGACTGGGCAGAAGATTATCCCGCAGTATGTTGCCATTACTTTCTGCGGTAGACTGGTTGCTATCCAAGGCTATAGAACCCCATCTGTCCTGTTATTTATCCCATAACTGGAGGAAAGAGAAGGATTAATACCTTTTCCAAGTTACTTGCGCGTAAGTGAATGCAATGAATTTAACTGGAATTCGAACTCAGTTCCCCGACTTCTTGTTCTGGGCCGATATCCACTGCATCAGTGAGCTCAACAGGAAATATAAAGGAAATAAAGACTAGGTCTGAAGTAGAGAGTGCATCATAGTCAAAAGAAATTAAAAAAAAGAAATCCTAATTATACAAAAAGAACATTCAACCAGATCAGAGGCTTTATTGTACGGAAGACATTGTTGATAACCTTAAATTTGCAACACTGTAAATTGTCAAGTTTTTGTTCTAATTGATTGCGATAAAAAAAAAAACTACGTGAATATTTTAATAGGACGTTAATTATTGTAGAAATTCCATTCTCAGTAATACCAACCGTTCAAAAGTAAAATTGCTCTAGGGACCACTAAAATATCACCGTGGACTGCCAATTCATTATTTTTTGTCGAGATGTTACCTGGACTCCCTTTATGTCTACTGCGAACCACTGATCACAGTGGGACAGTTTGCACTTTGCACAAAAGGTAAACAAACGTTGCTCGGTTTTGTACTCACGTTTGCAAATATTTAAGGTGTGCGGGGTCTTACCACTGTACGAGACATGCTGCGTATTCTCAGCTTCACTGACAGGGAAATTGAATTCAGACTTGTCCGTCTAAAGTGGTCACCACCCAAGGCTTGACGTCTGTGTTTGCTCGATCATTTAATCCATAGCTACAAGACATTTTAAGGATGCAAAAAAGGCAAATCCTACTACCTCGCACACTTATATAAACCATAAACACACACACACACACATATATACAGGCACTAACACAGGTACACACACACACATACTCACTACAATTAACGACAGCAGTAGCAGCGAAAGCGGACCATTCGTTTAAAGGCACCAGCGGACGAGAAATCAAATTCTCCTATCATTCTGAAGATGAGATTCTGATCTCGAAATATTAATGAATAACAAATAGGTATTACCCAACACTTTCTTTACCTTCCTTTATTTTACTAAACGCATGGTGATAGCCTTCAAATATCTACCTATACACATTATTTTTATTAAAGTAGTTTAATGTGAAATGAGTACAAACAGATTTTTTCCTACCAAAACCGTCACTTTGTGAAACAGTTTTCCGCATAAATGTTTCCCTGGTCATTGCAATTTTAACCTCTTCAAGTCAAGGATCGATCTTTATCTATCCTCCTTATCCTTATAAAATTCACTTCCTGACACTTCGTCTTTCATTCATATACGCCTCATTCATCTTAGTCATTTTAACAAAACCCCTATTTTGAGTGGCATTTGAGTTTTGTAATTGGTAATCTGTAGCTTTAAAAATGTCTGAACTAGAATTTGAATCCAGTTCCTTAAATCATTTTCTGCACTTTTAACCATTAATCAACTCGCACCTTGGATTCCGTTCCGCTTGGTGAATATTGATGATAATTCCCAATATCTATAGCAATAAATGTCTTAAAGAAGCTTTTTATTAAGGAGTGACTTCTCCCAATACTAAAATTGATACCTCCTACATCATCTTTAGTATTAGGAGAGGTTTTAAGGAGAAGTTGTTAGAAAAAAGGTCGGGAGAAATGTTTTAATTTTTTCTCATTAAATATGACAAATGAAATCATCAAGAAGACAGCGTATTAAAAAAAAAACGAACAACCATAACTGACCATTTTTAAACTCCCTTTATAATTTATAATCCTTTAGGATGTGCGTTGTGGTACAGTGGATATCGGCTCGGAACGAGAAACCGGGGAGCCGAGTTCGAATTCCAGCTGAATCCATTGTATTCACTTACGCGCAAATACCCTTGGGAAAGGTATTAATCCGTCTCTTCCTTCCAGTTATGGGTTAAATAGCAGGACAGATTGGGTTCTATAGCCTTGGTCGGCAACCAGTCTACCGCAGAAAGCAACCTTACTGTGGGATAATCTTCTGCCCAGTCAGTCATGTCTCTTTCGAGACATGATCGCCCAAGCGTGTATCACGTATTTGGATTTTTTAAAAATTCGTTTTTATCGCTTTTTCGTCCGTTTTAATTTTATTTTTTATATTTACATCCAGTCGTCTGGACTTTCGTTTCGTTCATTCCTTTTATTTTTATATTATTATTGTTGCTGATTTCTTTTTTTCCACTTCTCCATTGTCTTCTTTCTTTACCCTTGCATTTTTTTTCAATCTTTCCAATCTTTCTTTCAATTATTTTTCTTTCCAAATCTTTCTTCTACAATTTCTTCTTTTCCTTCCCGTAATCTCACTCTCAATTTCGCCACTTCCTCCATTTCATTTTTATCTGCTGCCTTCTTTCAGTTTTCCTCATCCTTCTTCTTCTACTTTTCCTACTCTTGTCAATTCTTTTCCTCCTCTTATTTCTTTTACTTTTGCTTTCAAAACTCCTCTTCCTCCTACTTGTATTTCTCCTCCCCCAGTCAGTTTTCTTCCTCCACCTACTCTAATTATTTTCCATCCTCTTGTAAGCTCTCTTCCTTCACTTCTCATTTCTTCTCCTCCGTCCCTTTAAATTCTCTACTTCCTTCCATCAATTCTCTGATGCATTCTGGTATTTCTCCTCCTGTCAATTCATCTCTTCCTTTTACTTCTTCTCCTTCTACATTCACTTTTCCTTTTCCTCCTCCTATCTTTACTCATCTTGTCCAATCTTTTCTCCTCCCACCATTTGTTTCTCCTCCTCCTCTCAATTTTACTATTCCGACTCATATTTTCCTCCTCTTGTCAATTCTCCTCTTTCTTTTCCATTTATTTCTTCTTCTGTCAATGTTCCTCTTATTTCACCTTTTTTTTCTCTTGTCAGTTCTCCTCTTTCTTTATCTCTCATCCCTTCTCTTTTGTCGCTTTAAATTCTCTACTTCCTTCTGCCAATTCTCTTCTACCTTCTGTCAGTTTTCCTCTTCCTCCTTCATTTAGTTCTTTGTCCTTCAATTCTCCTCTTCTCATGTCCAGCAGCTGTTATCGCTCTTTCCCCTATTGGTGAGGGTTTCTTTCCTAGCCTTTTGTTTGAAGTACTGTGGAAATATCGACATTTTGATTGTGTAATAGCCATTTCAGCTGTTGCTACTGCTGAAAGTCCTCAAATGATGTGGTTCCTGTTACTTGTACAGTTCGCTGTTTGTCTTCCTGTAACGCTAGTCAACATGGTTCGAAGAATGAAGGTTCTCGCTGAGACTTAAATATTTCATTCGCTCAAAGGCAATTATTGTGGAAAAAAACTACCTGAACGGGTTTGGTACCATCCATGAACAAAATGAAAGTCTATCTAACTTATTTATAAATGGAACTTTGTGTGTGTGTGTGTGTGTGTGTGTGTGTGTTTATTTCCTATAGACTCCGAAACGGCTGAACCGATTTTCTTGAAAATTTACACAGTTATACTATAAGCATATGCGAGTGTTCTTGGCTAGGTTTTGTGTCGAGGTACCCCCGATAAACATCGAAAATCGATAATCGAAAAAATCGGGTTATAGAAGGAATGGTCCGATTTTAATCAAATTTGATACACTCATAGACAAAGACATAAGAAACGATATTCAGAGGTTTCAATGTTGCAGTTCTTACAATAGTGCAGAAAATCGATAATATATATATATATAAGGCAAGATGTTTGCGTGTGTGTCTGTTTATCTGTCTGTATGACTTTTATACAAATCCACAATTTTTATCCGATTCTCACCAAATTTCACACAAATATTCTTTAGGCTGAGTCTGAGCTCCAGGACCATGAATTAGTTTTAAAGCTTTCATTACACCCGAGCAACGCCGGGCTATACTGCTAGTTTAAGAATATGACTCGAGTTTTCAGGATAATGTTTGTTTTATAGCAATTTAGAGTACTACCATTTTTACAATTCGCTAACGCGTGTTGAATTCTTTACAGTATTTAGTATTGTTGAATTTATTGCTAATAATTTTTGGTCGAGATTGACAAACACTACGTTTCGTTCAATTTATCAAACTAATCTGTGAAATTTGAATAAGTTCATTTGTTTGGAAAAATACTTTGACAAAAACGCTACTTAACTGTTTTTTACGCACTCTGTCCTCCTATATCGTAGAAAATGCTACACAATCTCTTCAAAGATGAAGAAGAGACTCGAAGCAACAGAAATGTGGTTCTACAGAAGGATACTGAGGATCTCATGGGCCGAAAATGTGAACAACGACGAGGTTTTGGATAGGATGGAAATTAAAAGGAAACTCATACTTAACATCAGGAAGAGACAGTTGAAGTTTCTACGACACAAAATGAGGAGGGAGTGTTTGGAGAATTTGATACTCACAGAGAGAATAGAAAGAAAGAAAGAAGGAAAGAAAGAAAGAAAGAAAGAAAGAACAAGGTGTGACATACTTGATGGACTTAAGCAAATTGTTGGAAGAGCAGGGTCTAGGAGAAATTCTAAGACAAGGATGTACTTTATGGAGCATTGGATATCGCTCGGTACGATATCCACTGCTTAAGTTTTTAATTCATCTTACTGTTATCTTACTGTTATTTCTGTCCTCCTATATGGCAGCGAATGCTGGACAATCTCTTCAAAGATGAAGGAGAGACTCGAAACAACAGAAATGTGGTTCTACAGGAGGATGCTGAGGATACCATGGGCCGAACATGTGAGCAACGACGAGGTTTTGGATAGGATGGAAATTAAAAGGAAGCTCATACTTAACATCAGGAAGAGGCAGTTGAAGTTTCTGCGACACAACATGAAGAGGGAAGTGCTTGGAGAATTTGATACTCACAAACAGAATAGAAGGAAAGAAAGACAGGGGAAAACAAGGTGTGACATACTTGGTGGACTTAAGCAACTTGTTGGAAGAGCAGGGTCTAGGAGAAATTCTAAGACAAGGATGTACTTTATGGAAGCATTGGATATCGGTTTGGGACGATATCCACTGCTTAAGTTTTTAATTCATCTTACTGTTATTTCTGTCCTCCTATATGGCAGCGAATGCTGGACAATCTCTTCAAAGATGAAGAAGAGACTCGAAACAACAGAAATGTGGTTCTACAGGAGGATACTGAGGATACCATGGACTGAACATATGAGCAATGACATAGTTTAAGAGAGAATGCGAACTAAAAGGAAACTTCAACTTAGCATCAGGAAGAGACAGCTGAGGTTTCATGGACAAGTAAAGCGGAAGGAGGGTTTGGAGAGTCTAATACTCACAGGATGGATAGAGGGAAAGAGATTGACAGTAACATGAGACATACTTAATGGGCTTGAGCAAATGGATGGCATAGCAAGATTTGGAAGAGAGACCAAGAAGAAAAGTGTTGAAAGCGACAATGGATTTGGTAAGTGGAGGTCCATGATCGCCATGGTCCTGAAAGGATATGGCACAGAAAAAAAGCAATAAAACCAACAGTACTTTGTGCTTCCTTCAGTGTTTGTACTTCTCTCCCCAAAATTTGGTTCTGATTGGTCAATGTATGGGTATTTTACAGAGTGTGACGAAAGGACAGACTGACGGACGGACTAATGGAAGTCACAGAATTTTATATATAGATAGATTGGACGAAACCATCTTTCTGCTTAATCCATGTTCAATTTTTTTATCTCATACACTAAATTTTTCATAACTGATTAAAAAACCCCAAGTATTTGAAATGTCAGGGATATACTAAATCCATACCCTGAATTTTTTTTTCTTATTTCCTATACTAAATTTTCTTATCTCCTATACTAAATTTGTTAGAACTGATTAAAAAAAAACCAGGTATTTGAAATGTCAGGGATATACTAAATCAGGTGTCGGCAACTCTTTCGATCCCACGGGCCGGATCGTGTTATAATGACGGGTCGCGGGCCGGACGAAGGCCATTAATGAAAAATTAAGGAAAGTTACATATGCAGACCTCTGTCAACCTAAATATTTAAAACCATACTAAAAATAAACATTGAGAAATCAGAAAATCAAAAGAAAATATAAAATTTAAAAAAAAACTAACAAAAATTAATTTTCCTCAAGGAACGTCAAAATACTTCAAAGTGAAAAAAATTAACCGAAGTGAAATGGATAAAATTATGACGTGTAAGTTTGAAATTTATTGAAAATTGAACCACAAACGAACCACACACGCGTATAAAAATAAACGAAAAACATATATCCATAAATACGAGTACAAATAGCTGCAAACATATACACTTCAGTTTAGTGCCATGCGCGATACACGCTTTGGGCGATCATGTCTCGAAAGAGGCATGATTGACTGGGCAGAAGATTATCCCGCAGTAGGTTGCCATTGCTTTCTGCGGTAGACTGGTTGCCGACCAAGGCTATAGAACCCAGTCTGTCCTGCTATTTAACCCATAACTGGAAGGAAGAGACGGATTAATACCTTTCCCAAGGGTATTTGCGCGTAAGTGAATGCAAGGAATTCAACTGGAATTCGAACTCGGTTCCCCGATTTCTCGTTCCGAGCCGATATCCACTGCGTATGATAAAAACATGGTCCATTGAAAGATTCCAGCAACATACATAGGGTAGGTAGCAGGGGTAAGCGATGGTGGGGTCGCTGTTGGAGGAATGAAATAGAAAGCCGACTGAGACAACAATGTCCATTTTGAAGGTGTCCCGCCGTTCAGTTTTTGTTTTGTTTATTTTTGATTTTTACGCAGAAATGGAGGTGATTGGATTTTGATCATGTTTTTGCGGTCATAGTATTCAAATTCGGTTGGGTGGATCAGAGGAAGATAACAGCAAGCCTTTTGTTGGATTGGAAAGCCTCATCTCTCATGTTAAAAATAGTGTCATTGGTAATCAGGCTCGCGGGTCGGTCAAAACGTCTTCGCGGGCGGATCCGTAGGTTGCCGACCCTTGTACTAAATCCATACACTGAAATTTGTTTTTCCTTATTCTCTATACTAAATTTTCTTATCTCCTCTACTAAATTTGTTATAACTGATTAAAAAACCCAAGTATTTGAAATGTCTGGGATATACTAAATCCATACCCTGAATTCTTTTTTCTTATTTCCTATACAAAATTTTCTTTTCTCCTATACTAAATTTGTTATAACTGATTTAAAAACCAAATTATTTGAAGTGTCGGGAAATACTAAATCCACAGCCTAAATAAAATTGCAATAGAACAGAGAATAGACTCTAGCCTCTAATGTTGCGATGCGATGAACTAATGAAATAAAGCAGGAAAAAAAAATTTTTAGAAGAAATCAGATCAAGAAATTTTATCTGTTAATTGATGTCTTAATTAAACAGAAACCGACATAAAACTAGTCATCTGCAGAGGGAATCACATTTTCTTGTTAAAAGTTTCTGTATATAATTTTTAAATTAAGAAGATTGTCTTTTTGTTTTGTGAGGCATGGTGGAGGAATGGATAGTTGCTCGGATTTTGGAATCGGATAGCTGAGTCCGAATTCCAGTCAGGTTCTTTACATTCAATTAAATGCTAATACCCAGGGAAAAGGTATGAATCAATCACTCCCTAATATGGGCAAAATAGCATGACAGACTAAGGTCCTATAGCCTTGAGTGGGAACTAGTTTAAGAGAAGGAAAACCTCTAAATATAAAACCAGTCTGGAGAGGGTTCAGCTCCGTCAGATTATATTGCCCAGGGAAGCACCACTGCTAATATGGTGGCTGTACATGTGGTCTCCCTACGGGTTATATGTTTTGTGATCGGGATAGTGTAATTTCGTTAAGTAACGATTTTTTATGTATCCCCACCTTTTCTGGATTAACTCGTCTCTTCTTCTTCTTCTTCTTCTTCTTCTTCTTTCTTTCTTTCTTTCTTTCTTTCTTCTTAATTTTCATTCGCTATTCCTTTTGCTTTTTTATTCTTTTCTTTCACGTGTTGCTGCTTTTAATTTCTTTTTTCTTTTCTCTTTTTTCTTTTATTTTTTTTATTTTTTCTTATTCCGTTTTCCTTCTTTTCTCGGAGTTTTTTGTATTCCTCTCTCGGAATTTGTTATTTTAAATTATCCCATTTTTTTTCTTATTCTTTTAATTCCCCCACCTTTTTTTTTTCTTATTCTCTTCCTTTCGTCTCTCTTCTGAGCTTTTATCTTTTTCTTCCTCTTCTTTTTGCTCATTCTTTTTTTCGTTATTTTTCTTCTTCCTTTTTTCGTTCATATCTTCTAGTTCGTTCCTTCTTTCTTCCCTGTCTTCTTTTATTTCTTCATTCGCCAGCACATTCCTTTTACACGCTTCCCATCATTCCGATTTTTCCTTCTTTCAATTCGTCATCGTTCCTTCTTTCTTTCCTCCGTTCTTCTTCTTCTTCTTCTTCTTCTTCTTCTTCTTCTTCTTCTTCTTCATTCGCTATCCCATTCCTTATATCCCCTTCCCTTCATTCCGTGTTCTTTTTCCTTTCTTTCAATTGCCATCGTTTCTTCTTTCTTCCCTGTCTTCTTCTTCTTCTTCCTTCTTCTTCTTCTTCTTCTTCTTCTTCTTCTTCTTCTTCCTTCTTCTTCATTCCGTATTCTTTCATTCCGTGTATTCCCCCTTCTTTCTTTCATTCCGTCGTTCCTTTTTTCTTCTTTTTCCCTCGTTCTTCTTCCCTGTCTTCTTCTTCTTCTTCTTCTTCTTCATTCATTCTTCTTCTTCTTCATTCGCTATCCCATTCCTTATATCTCCTTCCCTTCATTCTGTGTTCTTTTTTCCTTCTTTCAATTGCCATCGTTTTTTTTTTCCTCATATAGCTATTAATTTCTTCTTCATTTTCTTCACTCTTACTTTTTATTCTTCGTATGATATTTCTTCTCTTTCTTCTTAACACCGGTCTTTTTTTTTCTTTTTGTCAATAATAACTTGCTCTAGCACCGAAGACCCGCTTTCCTTGATTCCACCCAGCTGCTACACTTTAAAAGGTCGGGGTCATGCAAATACTACCCTACTTGCATTTGCCACGAAAGTGGTGTAAGCGATCTTAATAAACTCGGTTTGGAAACGTCTTTATGTCATGTGGATATGCTAATAGTTATTTAATGAATGAAGTTAACTTTTAGGAAAGGGTCACAAATACGTGTGAACCCATGAGGATCGAACTCTCTATACAGAACTTATGCTCCCAGTTGTTTAATAAAGACAAGTAAAATCTTGGCACAAGACCAAAGGCATTGGGCAATCAGTGATGGTGATAACTTAATATACATTCGAAACATAGGCACCTTGACGTGGTGTAACGGTTAACAAGCAAACATTGTTATAACAATTACAACTGTAGTAGTGACTTCGATCCTTACTTTCGGCTTTGTGTCACATCTAAGCTACGATTAGAAAATTACTATACATCGAAAAGTTGTTCAAATTTAGAGTCATTATTTGAGCTTTCACGAATTATTCCAGAATGAAATGTCAACTTTATATTTCACTCGCAGTATAGCCCGGCGTTGCTCGGGTATAATGAAAGCTTTAAAACTAATCCATGATCCTGGAGCTCAGACTCTTTGGACGTTGGCACGAAAGATTAAAAAGCAATAGTTGTTTCCAGTTAAAGAGAAACCGTAAATTGAAAGAAAAATGAATGGATGTAAATCAAATTTTAATTTCCTTGTAGCGATAACAAATAAGTTTTTTTCGTCGTAAACTGAATTTTGAAGGCTAAATAAGTCCTCTGAGTAAATGGTATCATGGCTGAGACTAAGAACTGCAATTATACTTACTTAGAGCAAGACCCGAATCAAAAACCAAAATAAAAGGGCTGATAACCTGATTTTGATCAGACCCGATAGGATACGGAGAAAATGAGCCATATTGATGGCTGAATATCGGTTTTTGATCAGATTCGATAGAATAACGTGGATATCGATTTCCGATATCGGGGAAAAATGAGTCGACTGAGAAGATCTACAAATGTTTGAGACTAAAAACTATAATTTTACTAAGTTATTGCAAATTTTGCAGCGAGAACCACTATAAAAATGATGAAGTCCTGATCAGATATCGAGGTATTTCCGATATCGGGGATAAATCATAAAAAATAAGTAGCCCATGACCTGACCGGAAGCCTAAAAAAATATTTCTGTGATGTTTGGTGAGAATCGGATAAAAATTGTGGATTTGTATAAAGGACAAACAAACAGACAAACAGATATACAGACAGACACACATTTACACAAACATATTGCCTTTTATATAGAGAGATTGCGCAACCTGCGGTCAGCATTCTATTCTTTATCTTTGATGTTGAAATTATTCTGTTTCTTTGGTTAGCTTTCAGAAGGCATCTTTCGCTATTCTGGTGCACATTATAATCTCTGTGTTACACTTACCGTTAAAACATTTTTTATATATTTGAATGTTTGCAATTGATTGATTTTCAGGTCTACAATTCTTTCCTCGCGTCTTGGGAATTCACTGTCTTTATACACACACACACACACACACACACACACACAGACACACACACACACACACATATATATATATATATATATATATATATACAGTATTGAGTTGTGATGATGATCACTGTTTCTTCAGTGGTTTACTGATAAAAAAGATACTTTTGGCAAGCAATTTTTTTCATCTTCTCATTATATATATATATATATATATATATATATATATATATGCGGATGGCTATAATATTTACGGTCTCACACCCTGGAAGAGTGGAGGACTTTGTAAACATTAGCTACTCCGCCATATACGCATCGCTCATTCAATAATGAATTAGAGCACTCTTGCTATTGGGCGTGTTTATACGTGCTAAAAAGCTCATGGCCTAGGGGTAGAATCGCCGACTGACGCCGATTCGCTCGGGTTTCAATCCTGGGTTAGGAAGCGATCGGAGTCTAACCGTACTGATGAGCTGCGAAACAGATCTGTCTGTGGATGACTATATATATATATATATATATATATATATATATATAAGGCAATCTGTGAGTCTGTGTGTGACTGTTCCCTATGCACGCCTACATTTTTTTAAGCTACGCCATTCAAACTTTCTAGGGACCCATATCTACAGGGAAGCCAGATCGACAACTGCTTTTTGAGTTTAAGTTTAGCAATTTTCCCGTTTGCACTTTTGGCCAATGGACACGATTTTTTACATTTGCTCCGTGAAATATCAAAACGCAAACAAAAAAAAAAACAATAAAAATGAGCCTTTATATTTAATTTTTGTTCCGACGTTTTAAAAATTAATTTGGTGAAAGAAAAAAAAGAAAAATGTGAGTATTTTTTGCTCGCTAAATATTCCATGCAGGAAATCAACTTTCTGTAATTCGTGTGGCATTAATGTAAGTTTTTTCTCTAAAATTAAATGTCTACATTTTTAAATATTCTTCGAAAATTTCTGAACTGAATACGTAATAGTTTTTATATTTCTAATTTCAGTAAAACAAAATAAATAATTTTTATTTTTATGTTAAATTCATTTAGTCAACAAAAAATGGAAATATTTTCCCCCGTAATTTTGAAACAAAAACTAACGCAATGTTGTTTACAATGTCACACAAAACATCAATGCTGAAAATGGTTACTAACAGCCTCAACTCTTCTTTCCAACTTTCAATAAATTAACATAAATAAATAAAATAAATAAAAATTTAGACGTCGGCACGAAAGATTAAAAAGCAATAGTTGTTTCCAGTTAAAGCGAAACTGTAGACTGACAGAAAAATGAATGGATGAAAGTCAAATTTTGATTTCCTGGTATCGATATCAAATAAGTTTTTTTCATCGTAAACTGAATTTTGAAGGCTAAATAAGTCCTCTGAGTAAATGGTATCATGGCTGAGACTAAGAACTACAATTATACCTACTTAGAGCCAAACCCGAAGCAAAAACTAAAATAAAAGGGCTGAAAAACTGATTTTTATCAGACCCGGTATATATTATCGATTTTCTGCACTGTTGTAAGAAATGCAACCTTGAAATTTCTGAATATTTGTTATGTCTTTGTCTATGAGTGTATCAAATTTGATTAAAATCGGACCACTCCTTCTATAACGCGATTTTTTTTTATTATCGATTTTCGATATTTATCGGGGAGTACCTCGACACAAAACCTAGCTAAGAACACTCGCAGATGCTTATAGTACAACTGTGTAAATTTTCAAGAAAATCGGTTCAGCCGTTTTGGAGTCTATAGGTAACGGACACAACCACACACACACACACACACACACACACACAAAGTTCCATTTATAAATAAGTTTAGATTTTGAATCTCTATCACAAACCTGTTTAGATTTAAGCAGTAGATCGCAATGACGTGTAGATCACAAACTATACAAGCACCCAAGATTCTATCAAAAATTACTCGTCTGATAGAAAAGTTTAATATGATTTCTCGAGCATTCAGGCCGGTAGACGAAAATAAATAAATATACTGCTGCTTAATAAATAAACGCTGTGTCTTCTGAAATACATGTGTCCGATAAAAATAACGTTTAAATTGATAAACAATTTGTCTGATTGATAAAAGTCTATTAATTAGAGCTTCTTAAGTGCAACAAAGACGTAAGTGTGTGAAATACGACGTTTAGGCACATGCGCAGATATGTAAACAGAGATATTCACACGCGTTGAGTGAATCGGTGTAGACTGATTAATGTCACTTGGATAAAATATGCCCGGGACGCTTCATTTGCATCCGATTTCGCGTCAATCATTTGTCAATGACTCCTCTGCTCCCAAATGACTCCCAAGATATCTTCTGGAACTTTCTCGCTATTTTTCCTCCTTTTCCAACTACAATTACTATGAATATGCCTTCCTCTCCTCCTCTAAAAAGCTTATTCGCCCTCGTCTTTTCTTCTTCTTCTTCTTCTTCTTCTTCTACTCTTCCTCCCTTAGTGTCCATACCCAACTGTTTGTCAAGCAAATATGCTGTACTGAACGAGATATTTACTGTGGTTTATTTTCATTCCCTAATATGAATAAAGCATTTTTTTCTTTAACTAAACTTATTTATAAATGGAAATTTGTCTATGTGTGTGTGTGGGGGGGGGGGTTGTCTGTGTCCGTTACCTATAGACTCCGAAACGGCTGAACCGATGTTCTTGAAAATTTACACAGTTGTACTATAAGCGTCTGCGAGTGTTCTTAGCTAGGTTTTGTGTCGAGGCACCCCCGATAAATATCGAAAATTGATAGTCGAAAAAATCGTGATTTCTTTTTAATTATTTGTTATAAATCGTAAATTTTTAAATCAATTTTTATAAAAATGTTTTAGAATGTTGATTTATTTTATCAATAAATAAATAAAATTACGATTTACTTTATTAAAAATAATAAAAAAAACTGCTAGAACAATTTTGACTGAATAGTGAGTTCCATCCCCACTGAGTGCTCCATACTTTCGGCCTTGTGCAACATCTAAACTACTCTTAGAAAATTACTGTACAAGTTGTTCAAGTTTAGAGTCTTTATTTGAGCTTTCACGAATTATTCCAGAATGAAATGTCAACTTTAAATTTCATTGTGCGACCTGAGATCAGTATTCTTTTCTTTATCTTTGATGTTGAAATTATCCTATTTCTTTGTTTAACTTTCAGAAGGCATCTTTCGCTATTCCAGTGCACATTATAATCCCTGTGTTACATTTTCCGTCATCTCTTAAAATATTTTCTAGATATTTTTATTTTTGAACTTGCTTGATTTTCAAGTCACCAATTTTTCGCCCGTGTCTTAGGCAATCACTCTCCTGCTGTGTCAGGATATATATATATATATATATATATATATATATATATATATATATATAGTAAAATAAAAGGGCCCTGAAAAAATATAAGAGACCCTGATATAAGAGAAATCTGGATATAAGAAAGATTTTCTCCCAAATTAGAGCCTGTGCTAATGTATATAAAATAGACCAAAACCCGGATATAAGATAACTTTTATCTGGTCCCGACAACTCTCTTATATCAGTGTTACACTGTGTGTATATATATATATATATATGTGTGTGTGTGTGTGTGTGTGTGTGTGTGTGTGTGTGTGTGTATATATATATATTGTAATTTTGTTATTAAAATGGTTTATAAAAGCATATTATCACTAAACAAAAATTTTCATGTTTCAGAATAAAACTGTTCCTCATCAGGTGATATGTTAAAATAAATGGTGAAAATAATTTATTTTGAAAATATAAGATGAATTCATGGTTATTTAGAAAATTAGGGAATGGTAGTTGGGAGAAATGCAGTAGGTGTGTCAACATTTTTCAATCAAAATTGAGAATTATGTAACCATGGAGATTTAATATTTGAGTTATGAACGAGGTCAGGATGGCTTGGATCTAGACATGTTAATTTTAATTTTGTTTGGGTAAGATACATAATGGGACCTTAGATTTTTTAAATGGGTAAGCAATAATTTTTAACAAGAGGTTGGATTTTAAGTTTTTTTTTATTGAACAATTAATTTTTTCTATTATCTATGAGTAAAGGGGATAGAATGTTTAGGTCAGAATTAGGATTTAATAATTATGGTATACTTAGTTATATTGTATTAAGAACAACAATTAAGTATTGTGTGGGTCAATTTATTTTCTTAAAATCATTTTCATTTTTATTATTTCTGTTAGAGTATCTAAACTTATTGATAAATGGAACTTTGTCTGTGTGTGTGTGTGTGTGTGTGTGTGTGTGTGTGTGTGTGTGTGTGTGTGTGTGTCCGTTACCTATAGATTCCGAAACGGCTGAATTGATTTTCTTGAAAATTTACACAGTTGTACTATAAGCGTCTGCGAATGTTCTTAGCTAGGTTTTGTGTTGAGGTACCTCCGATAAATACCGAAAATCGATAATCGAAAAAATCGTGTTATAGAAGGAGTGGTCCGATTTTAATCAAATTTGATACACTCATAGACAAAGACATAAGAAACAATATTCAGAATTTTCAAGGTTGCAGTTCTTACAATAGTGCAGAAAATCGATAATATATATATATAAAAGGCAAGATGTGTGTGTGTGTGTGTGTGTGTGTGTGTGTGTGTGTGTGTGTGTGTGTGTGTGTGTGTGTGTGTGTGTTTATCTGCCTGTATGTCTGGTAATGTACTCACAACCCTTTAGGTCAAGTCACAGGAACTAACCAATTGTCCGAATAATGGAAATACTGTAAATACGACCTCTTTTCAGAAATATAGACAAATATATATATATATATATATATATATATATATATGTATTACTCGTATTTGTGTGGATAGTCTGTTTTTATAATTAAACAGTACAATTTATAATTTCCACCGGCCTAAATTGTTCGAGAAATCTTATTTGGAAAATATCTATCTTCCAGTAGGAATCGAATCTCCATACTGCTAATACCGGAGAGATGTCGTCATTGAGCCTTGTCTGCTATGAAGTTTGATGATGGTACGAACAAATTGAAAGCACGAACATTGGCTTCGCCTTCGTGGCCAAGTTGGTAAGGCCCATTGGGCTAAACGGTGTGTCCTTCTTTTCTGATAGACGCAGGTTTGATTCTCGATTTCTCGAACTTTCATGCTGGTAGATGAGTATACTGCTTAATAAATAAACGGTGCGTCTACTTAAATGTGGGTCTCCAATAAAAATAACATTTAAAGTAATAACAGTAGAGGCTACTGTACAAAATAACAAATGCATTTGTTAATTGTGTTATGAAATACACTTAAATTTTCTTTAAAAGGTTCACTGCACTTAAAGAATTTGATCATTTCCGTACGTTATTTGTGGTAATGATTTCAAATTTGCTGAAACAAAAAACGTAAATGTAACTATCTGTAGATTTCCAATCAGGAATGTTAATTCGATTTAAAATTTTTTTTTGAATTTCTTCTTTACTTTTGTTTCCTATTTATTTTACAAAAACCTGGGCTCCATCTCGTAACCTTGCTGGTATGATATAATTAATTTATATATTTGGGTATTAGGAAGTTCGCAGTGATGAAATGGCTGTTCTGTCTAAGCTCATATAACCTATTGCCCCGTCACATTTCCTCCATTACCGACTTTACTCTGACACACACTGCCGACCCCATCGATATGACTAACAGATACAGGACAATAACGGGGTATTCCCTGACGTCCCATAATGCTCTTCTGTCGGATAACCGCCATTATTCATTCGCCGGACTGCTTACGTTCGCGTTTAAGAACCCGACTTGCGGGAAAATATAGAAAACAAATTCATAAACAAATAAATATTATCTTTTATGGAGGGTGGGAAGGTATTTAAGGAAGCTCATCGACGTTGGATGACAGTGATGTAGTTTATATAAATAAATATTGCATGCAGTTCTGGCGTAAGAGACCAGCTCATTAACCATTACATCATTATTAGCTGCCCTATACGGCCAAAAATATATCTACATTACACAAAAATAAAGTTTAAAATCATATAATTTATATTTTGGAAATCGTCGTGGAACACTTGACCGAATTGCTTAAAACGTTGTCCATGAAAAAAAAATGACCCAACGTACACTAGATATTCTTCTTCTTCTAGATGCCCTGTCCCTTCAGGACGAAGGCAATCATGGTCCTCCACGTCTCCCTAGATCTGGTGTCTCTTAGTATGCTAGGCTACACCAGGATTCGTTATTGGAGGCCACAATTTGAACAACATAAGGTATGCAAAATATTCTACCAATTATAAAATGGCAGGGTGGGTATTTGAGGGATGAATGTGTGTGTTTGTGGAAACGGAGGCAAAACTAAAATGAAGTTAATGAGAATTTATTTTATTAAAATTTGCTGATTTGCTTTGCTGATTTGCTTTGCTGATTTGTATATCTTTCTGGGATTAGGATCACCAATCATTATCTTTCTTCTCATCACGTTTTAGCCGTGGTTGTCTCCAGCCATCTTCAAGTGTCTATCGATTCGAATAACCTCTGTAAATATAAATAACGCTATTAAAAATCTCTATAAATATTATACCGGCATTTGTTCAAAATATAATATTATCATATTAAATATTATTATATATTATATTAAATATTATTATTATTATTATTATTATTATTATTATTATTATTATGAAATATTATTAATATTGTTATTATTATATATATTAAATATTATTATTATATATTATTAAATATTGTTCTTACATATGGTTAAATATTATTATTATGATGTCATTTTTCATAATATTATGATTTCTGCTATGGTCGCACTACCAACTAAGTCTGCGGGGAGACCTAAGGCAGGTCGTGGTGTGTTGTTATGGCTCCATTTCATGTTTTTTTATATCTCCGCTATCATCCCTAGCGTTGCATAAACAAAGTTCTCCTTAGTGTGTGGGCTGTACTTAACAAGACATTTTTTGTACATCTCTTAAGCTGGGGTTTCCAGGGATTCTTTCAATGTGTTTTTTGTTCCATTTTTTATCATTCCAAGTGCACCTACTATCACTAGCACGATTCTTGTTTTCAACTTCCGCATTTTTTTCTATTTTAATTTCCAGGTCTTTATATTTTGACAGTTTTTCGAATTCCTTGGTTGCTATGTTACAATCCGCTTGACAAGCCATATCAATTAATAAGCAAGTTTTTTTTTCTGGTTTTTAACAATAATGTCCGGCCTATTTGCTTCAATTTTTCTGTCTGTGTAGATGGTGTAATCCCATAGAATGGTGACATCTTCTATTTCTATAACCGGTGCTGGGTGATTTTCATACGAGTGTTTGTTTACAGATCTTCCATAGTGTTTGCACATTGTCCAATGTAAATATTGCCCCACTCTATCGTGGCGATTTTTATATTCATTTGGGGCAAGTACAGAATATCCTGAGATTAGATGGTTTATTGTTTCGTGGTGTTTATCAGAGAATCTGCATTTTGGATCCATATTATTATGTATAATATTAGGAAAGTTCCTAGTGAGAATACTTTTGTCTTGCGCTACAAGAATAAAGCCTTCAGTTTCAGACTTTAATCCAGATGCACGTAACCATCGATGAGTATTAACTTTATCAACATTGGATTTATTGGCACGTTCTGGATATTGACCATGCAGAGGTTTGTCTTGCCAGCGCTGTTTCATCTGTTCAAGAGCTTTATCTTTGGCTTTCATTTTCATATTTTTTGCCGCAATAGTTGGTTCTTGGCTTCTGTTTTGCTTTTCTACAGAATCTACTAAATGTAAAACTTGTTTGTATTTACTGCCTTCTTTTATTATTGAATATTTTTCTTTCTTTCTTCATGTTGCCTTACTAATTGTATCATCCAATCCTTTGTTGTTTCTATGTATGTTAGTAAGCCAATAGTTGTTGTCTTGTATGACAATTCCAGCTGAATAAGACCTCTTCCACCTTCTTTACGGGGTATGTATAGACGGTCTACATCAGCCTTTGGATGATGCATCTTATGCTTAGAAAGAAGCTTTCTTGTTTTAGCATCCATTCACCTGATGTCGTTTAGAGTCCAGTTTAAGATGTTAAAGCTATATTGGACAACTGGGATTGCAAGGCTATTAATGGCCATAACACTGTTCTGTGAATTTAATTCAGTTTTTAATATCATTCGTAGCCTTCTATAGTACTCTTTACGCACTATTTCTTTCATTTTTTTATGGTGAATGTTTTCGCTCTCATTTACACCTAGGTATTTATAAGCTTCTTTTCTGGTTTCAATTCTTTTATTGTTACAGCAGGGTCTAAGCTAATTGAGGATGTTTCTTGTATTGATCCACGTAAAACTGTAGCTTTAGCACATTTATTCAAATTAAATTTCATTCCAATGTCTTCGCTGAAGCATTTTACAGTTTGCAGAAGACCTTCCAGCTCATTATCATTCTTAGCATATAACTTTAAGTCATCCATGTAAAATAGGTGGCTTATTTTCTTTTGGCCTATTTTATAACCACATTCTGTCTTATTAAGTTGACTAGTTAGTGCTATTAATGAATATGCAGAATAGTAAGGGAGATAAAGAATCACCTTGAAATATACCTCTTTTGATGTTTATTTCATCAGACTTATAGGTTCCATTTATATGATTGAGGTAAAGGGTTGTTTTCCATACAGACATGCACTGTTTGATGAAATTGATGATGACGGGCGATATATATATTTAAAGTCTGTAAAATCCAGGAATGTGGCACACTATCGAATGCCTTTCGATAATCTATCCAGGCAGTACTAAGATTTTTCTTTGTACTGTAGCAGTTTTCCAGGATCATTTTGTTAATTAGCAATTGGTCTTTACAACCATAATAGCCACGTTTGCACCCTTTTTGTTCAAGCGGTATCATGTCATTTCTTTCTAAGAATAAATATGTCTGTTTTGTTAAAATAGATGTTAATAGTTTATATGTTGTCGGAAGACATGTAATTGGTCTGTAGTTTTTCGGGTTGTTTGTGTCACCATTCTTGGGTAGAAGAAATGTAATTCCTTTGGTCATCCATGCAAGGAATTTTAGTGGGATCGTCAACCATTTCTTGAAGTTCTTTGGCTAGTTTTTTATGTGCTGCATTTAAATAATATAGCCAAAAGTTAGGAATTTTATCTATACCTGGGAATTTCCAATTGTGTGCTTTTTTTAGTGCAAATTTAACATCATCTTCTGTAATTCCAGACCATGTCTGTTCGGGTTTATTTTTCATTCGTTCTATCTCTTGCGTAATCCAATGTACTTCCTTGCTAAGTTCCCATATCTTTTCCCAGAATTGTGTGACTTCTTCCATTCTGGGGGGTACTGTCGCTTCAATTCTTTTTTTACCTATTTCCCTGTAAAATCTCTTTGTATCAGTCTGAAAAATCTTGTTTTGTCTGTAAAATCTTGCTCTTTTTTCATAGCGTCTTATTCTTTGAGCCTTCAGTTGGATTTTTTGCTTTATTTTTTCTTTATTTGATAAGACTTCATTTTCATTCCTGATGTTATATTTTCTTTCGGCTCTTCTGCTTTTCCTAGTTCTTACATTTATTCCTCTACTCAGTTCATCCAGTACTGACAGTTCACTTCTAAGTTGTTCGATTTCTTTTTCTATTTTTCTTTTCCAAGGTGGATCTTCACGTCTGTGAGACTGCCTTGTTTTTATTTTGATATTTAATTTTTTTGTTGCTGCTGTTGCTGATGCATATATTACTTCGTTAAGATTTGTATGAGGGTCTTCATCCAGTATTGATTTCAGTATTGATTTATTATTATTATCAGTATTGATTTATTATTATTATTATTATTATTATTATTATTATTATATCATTAAATATTCTTATTAATATATATTGTATTAAATATCGTTATTATCAGATTAAATATTATAAGCGACGCTATTAGTAACCTCTATAAATGTTATACTGGCATTTGTTCTAAATATGTTTCCCACTCAGAGAAATCATACGTATGGGAATTAATAAGGACTTCATAGAGACTCTGAGATATTATAGTGACTGTAGTAAGAATGTGTTGTTGTGGCATAAAAGACATACTGTCATATGTTTGAGTCAGTAATCGAGTCTAGCTAAATTTGAGATAAGGCAGATTGTAGACCAGGTTTCTTCCCCCCTCCACCTTGACCCTTGTGCCACATTTTTGCTTTATATCAAAATAAATATTGCTTTCCTCTTTTGTACTTCGACCTGATAAATTCAAGCTTAAAATTAGATTGGCAACTAGGTCTTACTTTTTAAGTAGCTCGATGAAACCGTAAGTTCTATCCTAACAGTATCTTCGCCAGTTCTCCGTACTTGTGAAACTCTTCTTTTAGCTTTTTGTTTTTCTTGTCAACTACTATCTTCAAAAGTTTAAACGCAACATCAGTCGCTATCTTCTGTCTTTCTGGACCCTATTATTTGTAATGTCCTTTCTTCTCACCAATGTTTTCACCTTTTCTTTCAGTATCAGTAAATCTTTGCAGCTTGTTTTGTGTGTGTGTGTGTGTGTGTGTGTGTGTGTGTGTGTGTGTGTGTGTGTGTGTGTGTGTGTGTGATTACTGTGGTCTTAAAATGAAAAACTGTTTCATCAGCTTTGAGATCATCATTATTTGTAGAAAGTTTAACAGCTGCTAACCATGTGGTCTATATTTTTAGTCTTGCATTTCACAGTAAAAAAGAAATTGCAAATAATAAAAAAAAAAAAGGAAAGACTCAAAAAATAAGGGGAAACATATGCATCAAATCCAATGGTCATAAATCCTTTTTTTATTTCCTGCCATGAGAAACTATAAAAGAGCAACAACATCTTTTCTGATAAGTTCAACCATTGGAAAGAATTGATAATAACAACATGATATTTGATTGACAATTAAAATATAACAATACAAGCATATTCTGAATATATCTTTTTGGGGATCAGTTTTTATAAGTCAGTCAGTTAAGTGATACACGCTTTGGGCGATCATGTCTCGAAAGGGACATGATTGAATGGGCAGAAGATTTTCCCGCAGTATGTTGTCATTACTTTCTGCGGAAGACTGGTTACCAACCAATGCTACAGAAACCAATCTGTCCTGCTATTTAACCCATAGCTGGAGGGAGAAGTGACAGATTAATACTTTTTCCAAGAATATTTGCACGTAAGTGAATGCAACGAATTAGAATTAGGCTCTTCAAATTCTCATACGGTTTTTACAAGATAATGCTGAAAAATTCTTATCCTGAACAAGGAAGGATACGAGAAAAGTTCTGTTTTGCTATTTGGTTTGATTTTGGAAAATTGGTTAGGGCCAAGAAGTTTTCAGCACCACCTCATATGTTGATAATTTACTTTAAACTTATTGATTGATAAAATTGATTCAATTACACGCTTACCAGATAATCTATGCATATACAGTCTTCCTTGTTGAAATTCAAGTCAAGCTAACCTTTTCCCAAGACTAAAGCAAAAGATTGGGGGTGTCGAGCATTAAAAAAAGACAAAAGTAAAGATAAGCAACTCTCTAGAATGTGTTGGAAAATCTAAAAGCTATAAAGGATAGGAAATTGTGGAGAGCCATGATCACTAATATTCTGAAGAGACATGGCACATAAAAGAATAAGAATAAATATGGAAGTAAAGATAAGCAACTTTCTCAAAGGCGTTGGCAAATTTAAGAACTACAAAAGAAATTGTAAAGTGCCGTGAACACCCACGTTCTGAAGGGACACGGGACACAAAATAAGAAAAAATGGAAGAAATTTAAGAAACTTTCTAAATGGTTTTGGCAAATATAAGAGCTAAAAATGACATGAAATTGTAGAAAGTCATGATTGCCAACGTCCAGAATGTAAAAGGCATTTGGAAGAAAAAAGACGAAAGTAATGACGAAAATTTTTCTAAAAGGCTTTGACAAATTTTATATAGTTTTTCTAGTTTATTTCGAGACGTTAAAGAGTCACCATGAAATTACCAAAAATGTATGAATTACCGTAAGTTATATTTTTGCTAATGTTGATTTTCTAAGCGTAACTTAGATGTAAGTACCTCTAATAAATCGCTGAAAAAAATGCATAGTATGAAGGGAAAAGGCCCAAAACTAAATAAAAAACAAACCACCACCAATTACTTTCTGGAAATGTCTGGACATTCGCGATCGTTTCTCCATAAACCTAATAAACTAATTAAACTCGGGAGTCATTATGGAATGCTAACCAAATTTAAATTCTTCTAAATTAGCCCATTTTTAGAAAATCTGCTCCGAATTGCGAAAACAAAAACACAATAAAACTATGCTATTTTTCATTTAGATAAATTTTTAATGGGTTTTATAAACAATATATATTAAGGATACCATAGTCTGAAAAGAAAAAAAATTTCAATGAATAATGAATTTTTACAAGAATTGTTTTCATTTTTATTATTTTTTATTATAATAATTTATAAAGTTTCAAAAATCATTTAAAATTTCCTCCTTCATCGTTAACGCTTGGTTGTTAAATTAATGCGTGACAACTATTTTTACAAATCGAAACCTGAAAAGCTTAATACAAATAATTTAGCGAAGAAATTTTTAAAATAATTAAAACATTTTAATTGGGCACATGCTGATTACCCGTATTTTATTTGTACCTGTGACCGTACGTGATATTTATCATTAAAAGGTTACGTGATTACAGGGAAAAAATTCCCCATAATGAACATCAGTGCCTAATTTTTTTTCATTTCCACGTGTTCCTAAATCAACCAACGTCAGGCTTCCCGAATCCCGCTTTCCTTTTTCTATTTTTTATAACCCGTATTTGGTCTGTTTTTGTGGTACATTTCAATAGCTTTTTTGCTAATCCTACCATTAAAAATTATAAATTTTTATTCTGTTAAATTCCTACTTACCAAAACATTTCATAAATTGAGTTAGTTCGGTTATTTCAATTCCATTCTTTTTTATTAAATTGTAAAATTATTTTAAAAGTAAGTTTGATATTACTTTAATTTTTATTTATTCAGAAAGCATATTCAAACGTATGGCTATAAAGCTAAACTAACTAAAATTCTATGAAACATTATATAATTGCTGAAAATCTGTTAAATTTTTAATTTTACTATGTAGTTAAAAACTCAAAATTGAAACTTACGATTACATACAATTATGTCATGTTTGGTCACCGCACTTAGCCCTTTTGATGACTTCTGTTTGTCATTAAATCATTTGTCACCTCAAACGACCCTGATAAAATGACGACCGTGATTAAGAAACGCTTTTATCGTGCATTTCAGACAGTAAACAAGTAATACATGTTTCAAATAAGATTAAAGTAAATTTGAATTTGCTAATAAAATAATGCTTCAGCGAGGCATATTTTTTGAAAGATTTTTTAAAACCAAGAAATGGCTACTGTTTACAAAATGTGTCGATCGATGAAAAATTGCCGAAAAATAGAAATTTTTTTAAAATCAAAAACATTTTAGATTCCAATCAGTATAATTTCGGTTTGAAATACACCTGAGTATTTTGCTTACTGAAATTAGTAAATTTCATCTGTTGGCTTTCAATTAAAGCTAAAATTAAATTTTCAAAAACTTTTATATTTTTAAAAAATCAATTTTAATTTAGGTATCGAAAATGAGTGAAGGTACCTAAATAGATGTGACTTAAGAGGCACCGAGTAAAAATCGAATTCACTACTCAGGCGTTTTAGTAGATAGAGCAAGAAAAATGCAACGTCAAAACGCCTGATGTTGCTAATGTTTTCCCATTTAGTCAGATTTGGAAAAGTTGGTTAGTTTAAGAACATTTTGGTAACCCACAACTACCAGTTAAGTGCAATGAGTAATACACACTGACTTGACAGAAGATTTCCCCGCAGGTAGCTACTTCTTTTTTACCAACTAAGGTTATAGAACCCAATCTGTTCTGCTATTTAGCCCATAGCTGGAAAGACAAACGACGGGTTAATACCTTTCCCAAGGGTAAAGTGAATGCAACGAATTCAACTGGAATTTGAACTCGGCTCTCAGATTTCTCGTTCCGAGCCGATATCCACGACACCTCAACGCACATTCTACAGGACACAAGATAAACCTTTCCGAAACAAACTATGAACAGGAATTGAAATGACAGCAGTGATTGCACATGCCCTGAATATATTGTAAAATTTCAGAATATGGAATTAGTAAATAATAAAATTTTCCCAGACCTCGGCGTATGGATCAGTTATAAAAAAACGTAATATAGGAAATCAAAAAACTGAACAGAGAATATTCTGCCTGCATGAGATAGTTTCACCGAACACCGCCAACTGCTGCAAAAGAAGATTATCCCGCAGTAGGTTGCCATTGTATTGCCAGCCAAGGCTATAGAACAATCTGTCCTGTTATTTAACCCAATAACTGGACGGAAGAGACAGATTAATACCTTTCCCAAGGGTATTTGTGCGAAAGTGAATACAATGAATTTAACTGAAATTCGAAATCGGCTCCCTGATTTGTCGTTCCGAGCCGATATCCACTGCACTGTAACGCACATCTGAGGCAGTATATCGTTGAAAACACACACATATTACAATTACATATTACTATTATGTTACTTCGGTCTCTCCGATTTTTAAATAGTGTTAAATTTTATTTTTAAACATCTTCTCATAAATAATATTCTGTAATACAAGTCCTAACTTTTGGTGCCTTGTGACCGAGTATTTTACCTCACAAGTGGCACCCGTTGATCTTGTAATCCAAGATTATTATTGGTTCGATTGGTTAGGCAAACGTAACAACTGTTAGTGAAAACAACATAAATCTCGATATGGCGCAATATTTAGCAACCTAACGGATTGACCAGCGTTTCAACGTCGATAGGTCTTGGGTAAGACGGTAAACTGGCAGTAAACTGCATCCGGTAGCAAGGCCTCTGATTGGAAGGTTGTGAGGAGCATGGTACCATCTCTTAATTGCTTAACTGTTCCCAGGTCCACCCTGACCCGTAGTGGTAGTACCTGTTAGGGCCCCAGCTTTGGGCAAATAGTTAACCCCCAAACTGGGGTCAAAATACTATGAAAGTATAAAAATACTTTTATAGAAAAATATATTCATAAAAATAGACTTTTATAGAAAAATATACATTTTTGAAGAAAAAGTATTACAAAAATACATTTTTGAAGGAAAAACATTATTACCATAACAGATTTTTTAAGGAAACAAATTGTTACCAGCAATACATTTTTAATACAAAACTAGAAGACAGCTTCAGTTGTCTAAAATAAAAATAAAAATTTCTATCAGAATCTAACTCAACCTTCTCACTATAACCGAACATTAAAAAAATACTTTAAAACTCCACCTTTTTGGCATTAAATAACCCACAGAGGTGTTGATATGCCGTTAAACAAAACTCAAACTCAAACTCAATGTCGTTACACATTTTCTGTCTTCTTGAACACAGTTCATTCTTTTTTTTTTTTTTTTTTTTTTTAATTATATCACCCCGAGCAAGGCGGTAACGCCACTGAAGCGCAGAGGGCTACGTAGGAGTGAAAAGATTGGAAAAGAGAAAGCCGGAGACCATATCCTAAACAGGAAACAAGATGTCCTTTCCTCAATCCTCGCCATTCTTTAAGCCCTTGCGTTCTAGTGGCTTTATCGCCTTGCTTG
Source organism: Ascarosepion bandense (assembly GCA_037127315.1). Classification (NCBI taxonomy): domain Eukaryota; kingdom Metazoa; phylum Mollusca; class Cephalopoda; order Sepiida; family Sepiidae; genus Ascarosepion; species Ascarosepion bandense. Next base: position 3,103,039 of record JBBBDQ010000332.1, read on the forward strand.
GGGTGAAACGATTAAGAAAAAAATAGAACTTTTTACTCTTGCGGAACTCTTGAAGTAGTTGTCATGCCTGAGGAAACCGCGGAAATATATATATATATATACATATAATAATACAGGGTAGTAATAAAGTTACTATGCAGTTACTTACAATAAAATAAATTGTTTGACTAAGTTTTGTTTAACGGCATATCAACCACTGTGGGTTATTTAATACCAAAAAGATGGGATTTTAAGGTATTTTTTTAATGTTCGGTTATAGTGAGAAGGTCGATTTAGGCAGATTTTGATGAATTTTTTTTTGTTTTTATTCTTTTTTATTTTAGAAAACTGAAAATGTATTCCAGTTTTGTATTTAAAAATGTTTCGCTGAGAATAATTTCTTTTCTTTCAAAAATGTATATTTTTCTATAAAAGTTCCATTTTTATGTATATATTTCTATAAAATTTTATTTTTATACCTTCATAGTATTCATTTTGACCACAGTTTGGGGGTTAACTACTTGGGCATATCTGGGACTCTAACAGGTGCTACCACTCCGGGTCAGGGTGGATCTGATAACAGCAGCAATTAAGAGGTGGTTCCTTGCTCCTCACAACCTCTCAATCAGACGCCTTGCTGCCGGATGCAGTTTACCATCATGCCCAGGACCAACATAAATTAAGACAAAGAAATTAATCAAGAGTCCAGAAAGTTATTATTAAAATAGATCTGGTTGATGACAATAAAATGCCATAGTAAACAATAGTAAATTAATTAACGATGCTGTTCGAACTGCCATTCTGTAATTTTTTTTTTTTTTTTTTTTTATATATAACTGTATAGTGACTTTGAATGTGCGTTGTGGGTTATTGGGTATAGGCCCTGAATGAAAATGAGAGTCGAGTTCGAATTCCAGTTGAATTCTTTTTATTCACTTAAAATTACCTTTAAGAAGGGTGTAAACCCCTCCCTTCTCCCTCCAGCTATGGGTTAAATAGCAAGACAGATTTGATTCTATAGCCTTGATTGGAACCGGTCTACCGCAGAAAGTAATGGCAACCTTCTGCGGTAAATTCTTCTGCCCAGGTTGTCATATCTCTAAAGAGACATGATCGCCCAAAGCGCGTATCACGTTTGGCAATTAAGTGACTGATAGTGACTTTATTGTCACCCTGTATAAGCCTAATAAGTATAATAAGCAAGGATTTCCTAACCATATGCCCAACGTGCAAATAAATTTAAACAAAAATTAATAATGTGTTCCTAGGATCTTTCACACTTTCCCTGATCAAGTGTACGTCGTCACTTGGAATTGTTTTTCTCTTCCGGCCGAATTTTCATTTACGCTTTGGACTGATGGATCCAATTTGTTTCTTCACCTTGATGACATGACCGACAGTTAAAAGGCTGAGACCATCAATATCTGCGATCTCTCTGTAAGGCTCATCAACGTGTTCGTGCAGCGTTTCAATTTTCATACGCTTATTTGGAGTAACGTCCATCGCAAACAATGGTCCCAGGACAACTTAGTGACAGTCGGGACAATAGCGTCTGGACGTTGTAAAAATCTGATGCAATCATGGATGGCGCAATACATTTCAAGCCAAACAAATTTCATTATATATCCCGAAAAGCAGTATAGACCGGCGCTGCTCGGGTGTAATGAAAGCTTTAAAACTAATCCATGGTCCTGGAGCTCAGACTCTTTGGACTTTGGCACGAAAGACTAAAAAGCAATAGTTGTTTCCAGTTAAAGCGAAACCGTAGACTGAAAGAAAAATGAATGGATGTAAGTCAAATTTTGATTTCCTGGTATCGATATCAAATCAGTTTTTTTCGTTGTAAACTGAATTTTGAAGGCTAAATAAGTCCTCTGAGTAAATGGTATCATGGCTGAGACTAAGAACTACAATTATACCTACTTAGAGCCAAACTCGAAGCAAAAACTAAAATAAAAGGGGTGAAAAAATACAGACATACAGGCAGATAAACAGACACACACACAAACATCTTGCCTTTTATATATACATATTATCGATTTTTTGCACTATTGTAAAAACTGCAACCTTGAAACTTTTGAATATTGTTTCTTATGTCTTTGTCTATGAGTGTATCATATTTGATTAAAATCGGAACACTCCTTCTATAACCCGATTTTTTCGATTATCGATTTTCGATATTCATCGGGGGTGCCTCAACACAAAACCTAGCTAAGAACACTCGCAGACGCTTATAGTACAACTGTGTAAATTTTCAAGAAAATCAATTAAGCCATTTCGAAGTCTATAGGTAACGGACACACCTACATACACAGACACACACACACACACACACACACACACACACACACACACAAAGTTCCATTTATAAATAAGTTTAGATTACTGCACACCATTGCAAATCTAATCTGAGGGAGAAAAAAAGAAGTCGATTACATCCTGTCACTCCAGTGGGTCTAAAACTGACCGTATGGTAAAAGAAAAGAAACTAAAGCAGTTGTTTCATTTAATTTGCTCAAGAGTGTAAAGTAAAAATACGAATATAAAATTAAACAATAATACCTTAGTCTATTTATCACTATTTCCAGCAGAACCCTTAACGACCTCTTGCGGAACCCTAGTCTTCCGGGGAACAACATTTAAAAAACTTTGGATTAGACTAAGTGCCACACACTTACGGGTTTGTTTTTGTTTTTGTTTTTTTGTCATGACTGTTTTGAATACTATGTTCATTGGGGATGCAGGCGAACAAGCCACTCCTCAGCTGTTTTTCTTATGTGGATGACTTTTTTAAAAATGGTAGCGATTTATTTTTCATTTGCCTTTTCTAGTTTTGAATTCGTTGAGATCTTTCTCGTAAACTGACTGCCAGCCAAAGTCTCAGAGTTTAGTTTTACCCTGGTATTTAAATCATGGCAATGAAGATTTTCATTCATACATTTCACAAGGTCATCCGTGCTAAAGTAACTACCTGGTTCAGAATTTGAACTCGTCACTGCCGATTTCATTTTACGAACCGGTAACCGCTACACAGTCCTATTGTAAGAAATCAGTCTCGCAAGCTATTACGACAATAATGAGTTCGATGTTCAAGGGGAATACTCCACACTGGTGATCTTGTCCCACACGAAGTTCTTCTTCTTCTTCTTTGTGCCCTGTCCCTTCAGGACGTAGGCGATCATGGTTTTCCACGTTTCCCTATCCCTAGTGGCTCTGAGCACGCCTTCTCCTGTTACATCATGCAATCCTCGTTCCGTCATCCACTTGATTAGGTCCTTCAAATATGTTATCCGTTGCTTTCCCCTGTCTCTTTTTCCTTCTATCTGGCCTTTTAGTATCAGATTCTCCAAGCCCTCCTTCCTCATTGCGTGTCACAGGAACTTCAGCTGTCTCTTTCTGATGCTCAGTATTAATTTTCTTTTTGTTGCCATCATTTCTAAGACCTCATCATGCTCGATCCATGATATTCGCAGCATCCTTCTGTAGAACCACATTTCAGTTGCTTCAAGTTTTTCCTTCATCTTTGATGATATTGTCCAGCATTCACTGCCATATTGAAGGACGGACAGCACGTAGCAATCCAGTACTCTCTTCCTTGTTTTTAGCGAAATTGTCCTGTTTCTTAATACCCTACTCAACTTCTGGAATGCTTCCTTCGCCATGCCAATTCCCCTTCGGATATCTGTGTCACACTTTCCGTCTTCTGTTATAACGCTTCCTAGGTAAGCTTCCTAAATAATTATTAGCATAGTGAATGTTATCGAGTGAACTGCTCGTCAACTTCGTTTCTCTGGGACCGGAGAGGTCAGGCAACTTAGCCGACTTTCCGCCGCTGCTAAATCCTTCGTTCCTAGCCGACGGCGAGTGTTGTAGGTCCAATGCCCGCCACAGCTGCTTGAGTTTCCATGTCGGTAAATATTAACTAGGTGATGGACAGAGCAGGGGAAATCGTTGAATATCAGACGTTAGATGCAATTAGAAACAGAAAGATAGTAAATATCGAAGTTATATATATATAAGTATAGTTTTAATATTGCTACACATATATACACACGCGCGTGCACGCGCACACACATATATATATAGAGAGAGAGAGCGGGAGGGAGGGGAAGAGAGAAATTATATTGAAATAGATGAATTCGTAATTAGATATGAATAGAATAATGTTGAAAGAAAGAAAGAAAGAAAGAAATAGATCTAATGATAGATAGATAGATAGATAGATAGATAGATAGATAGATAGATAGATAGATAGATAGATAGATAGATATGAAGAGGTGATAGATATATAGACAGATAGTTGATTTTCTGAGCGCCGCTTAAATGTGGCACAAGGCCGAATGTATGGGATACCCAGTGAAGATCGAACTCACTTCTAAATTGTAACGATTCTAGCGAGACAATTACACCACCTTGAGTTGCAGATAGATAGATAGATAGATAGATAGATAGATAGATAGATAGATAATCAGATTTAGAATAGATAGATAGATAGATAGATAGATAGATAGATAGATAGATAGATAGATAGATAGATATTACCGAGCATAGAAAGATAGATAGATAGATAGATAGATGCGATTTTTCAATTTGGCTAAAATAGTCAAATTTCGGAAGGCTTGATTTCTAGAAAACTGGACATTTTTATCTTGAAAACTGACGCAACATAATCTACTAAACTTAATTTTGATCTATACTCTTTGTACCACTAGAGCAATTACCTTGCAAAACTAAACTTAGTAAATGTTGATATGAACTTACCTTTACCATGGTTGAAAAACTAACAAATTTCCAAGACTCTGTCAGATCAGTTTCCAATGAGATGTTCCGCAGAATCACATCTGTTACTTTAAGTCTCCTCTTCATCTGTGGATGAATTGTCCAGTATTCACAAACATACAGGAGAAGGGATATTATGTAACAGTTTAACACCCTTTTCATTCTTTTACATGAATTACGACATGCGTTTTGGTGTAATGGATATTGGCTCGGAAAGGGCTGAGTTCGAATTCCAGTTGAGTTCATTGCATTACATTTGCACACAGATGCCGTTGGAAAATGTATTAATTCATCTTTTCTCCCACAACCCCCAGCTATGGGCTGAATAACAAGATAGATTCGGTTCTATAGTCTCGGTTGGCAACCAGTATACCACAGAAAGAAATGGCAACCTACTGCGGGAAAATCTTCACCCTAGTCAGCACGATAATCACCCAAGCGTGTATCATGTATGACACAACCGGCTGACTGGCCGAGTTTACTTCTGAAGAATTTTCTTTGCTTCTTAATACTTTCATTTTAGCTTTTAAAACTATCTTCGCTATTCCTATGCGCCTTCAAATCTCTGCGTCATTCATTAGTCAGTCAGTTAGGCGATCATGTCTCGAAAGAGACATGACTGACAGGGCAGGAAGATTATCCGGAAGTTAGTCAGTCAGTCAGTTAAGTGCCATACGTGAAACACGCTTGGGCGATCATGTCTCGAAAGAGACATGACTGACTGGGCAGAAGATTATCCCGCAGTAGGTTGCCATTGCTTTCTGCGGTAGACTGGTTGCCGACCAAGGCTATAGAACCCAATCTGTCCTGTTATTTAACCCATAACTGGAAGGAAGAGACGGATTAATACCTTTCCCAAGGGTATTTGCGCGCAATGAATTCAACTAGAATTCGAACTCGGAGGTTGCTATTACTTTCTGCCGTTAGCTATAGAACCCAATCTGTCCTCTTATTTAACCCATAACTGGAGGGAAGAGACGAATTAATACCTTTACCAAGGGTAAGTGAAATGCAGGATTTTTTTTTATAATCATTTCACCCCAAGCAAGGCATTCCACTGCCACTATTGCGCAGGAGGGGGTTACATAGGGGAAAGTGATGAGAAAGAGTGGTTAGATATAGGAAATGTCAGAAGGAGGGTGATAGACGGGTAAGGATACCGAGGATGAGGGTTGGATAGATGGAAAGAGTGTTTGAGAGAATGGAGTTGAGAGTTAGTGCGTTAGGATGTGTCTATTGACCTTACATTTAAACTCCTGTAAATTGTAGCTGTCGGGGAAGCAAGTATGTGGAAGGGAATTCCACAGGCGTGAAGTGCGAGAAAAGAAGCTGTTGGAGTAGAAATTGTGGTTACATTTTATCGGTTTCACTGTAAAAGGATGGGACCTAGTTGCTCATCTAGTACCTCGTGCAAATTCGTACCTAGGGAGCACCGGTGAACTAAGTTCATCGGTGCAGAAGCCGTGAAATTATTTATAGAAGAGACACAGGGAAGCCACGTCACGCCGGTGAGAGAGTGACAGCAGCCGGTCTGCCAAGTCGGTATCGATCAGATTACAGATTCTCCGTTGTATTTTGTCAAGAAACCCGAGGAGAATAGCAGGGGCAGCCAACCAGATGTGGCAGCAGTATTCAATACACGGGTGGATGGTAGATTTATATATGTACAGGATAGATTCAGACGGAAAAAAATTCCTGGCCGTGCACAGAGAACCGACTTTCAGAGCAGCGAATTTAGGAATTCAACTGATATTCGAAATCGGCTCCCCGATCTCTCGTTCCGAGCTGATATCCACTGCAGGACAAGGCACATTCGTCACACATTCAGTCAGTTAAGTGCCATACGTGATACACGCTTAGGCGATCATGTCTCGAAAGAGACATGACTGACTGGGCAGAAGATTATCCCACAGTAGGTTGCCATTGCTTTCTGCGTTAGACTGGTTGCCGACCAAGGCTACAGAACCCAATCTGTCCTATTATTTAACCCATAACTGGAAGGAAGAGACGGTTCCCAAGGGTATTTGCGCGTAAGTGAATGTAAGGAATTTGACTGGAATTCGAACTCGGCTTCCCGGTTTCTCGTTGCGAGCCGATGTCCACTGCACCACGACACACATCCGTCACACATTACCTAGACAAATAAACTTTTGTCCTTGCTCGATTTTGACATCTCCAATTTGCAGCTCGAATTGTGTTCTGCCTCTGACCATAAATTCCGTCTTCATAGAGTTTCTACTTAATCATTTTTTTTTCATCTCGCTTTCATTTACTAGATTCTCTCAAAATTTCTGCAGCTTTCTTTCTGGGCTAAGCTATTAACACGATGTCATCTTATGTTAAGATTGCGCGCGCCGGCCATAAATCCTGGTAAAACATTTAGTTCTCTTAACATCGCCTCGCTGTAAAGATTACATAAATCTGGCGAGAAGGCGCAACTTTTTTTTACGCTTCCGAAACGTCAGCCTGGAAAATTATCTCTGGTATATCCCGACACAGATCATGTTTACCTCGCAATTAAGAAGGTTATTGTTCAAACCAACAAAACTACTTGACCGGGTTCATCATATAAACAAACTTTTAGAAAGACTACCACAGATGTTTCCCTGGAAGAGTTTCGTTTTAATGTAGGTAAGTAGTTTGAAAAAATATTAATTGACAGGTACATATATATATATATATATATATATATATATATATATATATATACTGGATAAAAAGCAGTCGGATGTCTAACCGTGCTGATGAGCTGTGATACAATGAAACAGATCTGTCTGCTGATGATTATATATATATATATATATGAAATGCATATTTGGTTCTCTAAATAGATAATACTATTTACATCGAGCCCTCTACCAGGATCACATTTGATATTAATTTTATTAATATTAATAGGAACATGGTTTTTGGGATTGTACCTATATGCTTATTCTTTTTTGTGGGGTGGAGATCTAAAAAAAATTATATATATATATATATATATATATACAAACACACACACACACTATATATATATATATATATATATATATATATATATATATATGAGGTGTAGTACAAACAGTCCGTAATTATTTTTTTGAAAAGTGCTCGATATTTAGTATAGTAATATTTATAGTAATATTTGTACTATAAGTGTTTATAATAATAAAAAAAAAACATTGTCAATTGTAACACAAGAGCTATTAAATATAGCAATTTAGAAATAATAAAGTTGTTACCATATCCAGTCAATTAAGTGGGGTTGTAGAATCCATAAAGTTGGGATCGGTTAACCAATAGAAAATGAGGTAATAATTTTTTTTTATTTTTAATCGTATCACCCCGAGCAAGGCGGTAATGCCACTGATGTGCAGGGGGCTACATAAGAGTAAAAAGATTAAGTAGAAGAGTGTGAAAAGGAAGACGAACCAGTTGGAAAGGAGCCAGAGAAGCACGTGAATACAGGTGTGATGACAGTTGCAAAGGTGGAGAGAAAGGAAAGGATATACGGGGTGGTGAAAGAACTAGAGTCAAGTGGTTAAGAGATGAGTATTGACTTTGCATTTAAATTCCTGGAGGTTGTAACCGTCAGGAAAGCAAGAATATGGAAGCGAGTTCCACAGGCGGGAAGTGCGAGAGAAGAAGCTGCAGGAGTAGAATTTTCGTCTGCATTTGGTTAATCTAACTGTGAATGGGTTGGACCCAATTGCCAATCTGGTTGCACGAGTAAACACCTGTTGCAGAGGCACCAGTGACTTAAGTTCGTTGGAGCAGAAGCCATGAAAGTATTTATAGAACAGACAAAGGGAGGCCACATCTCGTCGATGGGGAAGTGGTTGTAGTCGAGCCTCCAAGTCGGTACATATCATATTGATGATTCTCCTTTGGAGCCTGTAGAGAACACTGAGGGGAATAAGTAAATAGGATAGGGTCGGGTAGGGAACTAAGATGTCGTGGTAAGATAGATTTTTCGGGTCAGTTATGAAATATTTGAATACATACATTTTGTATTATGACATGCCGACAATCGTTTCAAATGTGTTCATGAAACACACACACACACACACACACACACACACACACACACACACACATATATATATATATATATCCAAATGAATAAGGAACGAAGAAAATATTTGCAACGTTCAAAACATTAATTTAAAACAGTGCTCAATATAAAAATCGAGCAATATATATATATATATATTATAAAATATACTTTAAAACATGAACAAATTAAATCTACTACAAAATTGGAAATTTTTTTCATGTTTTTTTTTAATGTCGAAACAAAATGTACAATTTTGTAGTAGATTGTAGTTTGTACATGTTCTAAAGTATAATTTATAATATATAAATAGAGTTCCAATAACTTGGACCGATTTTAAATATGAATTCAGTTTAAGCGTATCATGATTTTTCCAATTTCTATCTAATTTAACTACTTCAGATTTTGGCAGTTTCAGCCGTGGAAAGATTAACAATCGAACAACGTGTTAAATTTATCGAAGCCTATTACGAAAATGGACGTTCAAACAAGAGAAGTTCCCAGGTCTCATCATCTCTTGAAACAGTGATGTCAATTGGCCACTACGATCGCGCAACTTGACGCCTTTAAATCTCTTCCTTTAAGGTCATCTCAAAAACAAGGTCTATGCCTACAAACCAACAATAGTTCAACAACTGAAGGATGAGATAAGAAGGCATATTAGTGAGTTTGAGGAGCAACTATGCAGAGATGTCATCAAAGATTTTGTCCATCGAGTGGAGGCGATGCCGCCGAAGCCTTGGCGGATATTTAGGTGATATTATTTTTCGCACATAATTACCATCACTCAAATAACATGATCCAATAGTGAAGTCAATAAAATTTCACCAATAACACAGTTTTATAAAAAAGAAACTAAGTTTTGTAGTTGGCCAGTGAAATTAATACACTATATTGGTCATTGCTAGTTTATATTTCATGGGGTTGTTTTGATTAATGACAACAAGGATTGTTATTTCCTCTTTTCTTTAAAACTAGCAGGATAGCCCGGCGTTGCTCAAGTGTAATGAAAGCTTTAAAACTAACCCATGGTCCTGGAGCTCAGACTATTTAGACGTTGGCACGAAAGACTACAAGCAATAGGTGTTTCCAGTTAAAGCGAAACCGTAGACTGAAAGAAAAATGAATGGATGTAAGTCAAATTTTGATTTCCTGGTATCGATATCAAATAAGTTTTTTTCGTCGTAAACTGAATTTTGAAGGCTAAATAAGTCCTCTGAGTAGATGGTATCATAGCTGAGACTAAGAACTACAATTATACCTACTTAGAGCCAAATCCGAAGCAAAAACTAAAATAAAAGGGCTGAAAAACAGATCTTGATCTTGCCTTTTATATATATATATATATATATATATATATATATATATATATATATTACCGATTTTCTGCACTATTGTAACTACTACAATCTTGAAACTTCTGAATATCGTTTCTTATGTCTTTGTCTATGAGTGTATCAAATTTGATTGAAATCGGACCACTCCTTCTATAACCCGATTTTTTCGATTATCGATTTTCGATATTTATCGGGGGTACCTCGACACAAAACCTAGCTAAGAACACTCGAATATGCTGATAGTACAACTGTGTAAATTTTCAAGAAAATCTGTTCAGCCGTTTTGGTGTCTATAGGTAACGGATACACACACACACACACACACACACAAAGTTCCATTTATAAATAAGTTTAGATTTACATAATATAATTTGTTCTAATAATTTAGACCAAATTTTCAGTATGATTTAAATTTAAGCGTCTAATGTTTGTTTGTTTGGATTTTTTTTTTTCAATTTCTTTCAGGTTTAAAAATTTCCATCTTTGTCTATTTCAACCATGGAAAGATTAACAACCGAGCAACGTGTTAAAGTTATCGAAGCCTATTACGAAAATGGACGTTCAAACAAGAGAAGTTCCCAGGTCTCATCATCTCTTGAAACAGTGATGTCAATTGGCCACCACGATCGCGAGATTTAACGCCTTTAGATTTCTTCTTTTAAGGTTATATCAAAAGTAAGGTCTATGCCAACAAACCAACAACAGTTCAACAACTGAAGGATGAGATAAGAAGGCATATTGGTGACATTGAGGAGCAACAATGCAGAGATGTCATCAAATATTTTGACCATCGACTGAAGCCTTGGCGGACATTTGGGCGATATTATTTTTCACACATTAATTGCCATGATTTAAATAACATGTTCTAATATTGAAATCAATGAAAATTCGCCAATAACAGTTTCATTTACTGTTAATTCGATCCGTATTAAGAGAAAACCATATATATATATATATATATATATATATATATATATATATTGGCGCGTTGGTGAGTAGCTAGAACGATTGCTTTCTGACCATGAAGCCTGGGTTCGAATCTCACCATGATGGATTTATCAGGAAGGTAACTTCTTGACGTTATCGATTTGGAGGAGGCGATCCCAGTGTGCAGAACCTTTGAAAAGTCCCTCAAACCCATACCACGGTTCGACTGATGGTTGCACTTGTTCGAAGTCCTAAGTCATCGTGACTGAGAGTTTGAGCGTCCTCGCTTTGTTCCAACTGTTGAACTTGTTACTAAGGTCCGCTCAGCATAGTTGCATTATAAACCATAGGTGGGCTCTGTGGATTATGAATAAACACAAGTGTGCCTGAGCAAGAGTCGGCAATGGGGATTTGCTAGTTTCCTTGGTAGACGGTTATCCTCTAATAGGAGAAGCCGGCCATTTGTATTATTATAGAGGTATATATGTGTGTGTGCGTTTGTCTGTGTGTGTTTATGTATCGGTATACTACAGGTCAAATGTTTGCAGTGACACTCTGGATTTAAATAATTAGTAAGTTTTATACCATCTTTTGCTTAATTTTAGAGGCTTTTATTTTTAAGAAGTGTTTGCATAAAATAGTAAGATTACCGTTAACCAGAAAGGTAGATTAGACAAAAACGTTGAAATATAAAGGAAAATGTACAGTAATGAGGTTTAATATCCTATATTATTGTTATTACTAATTATCAATAACTTTCTATTTTGTCTAATTCAGAACGTCAGTTTTTTGGGTTTTTTTTTCATATTCAAAATGCTCCCAATATCAACATGAATTCTACTGAGAAACTTTGACAGCATGCCGTGATATTTCAATACCACAAAATAGAACATTGACACATTCTTTCTGACATTTTGATAATTTGATCATTTTCATCCTAATATATATATATATATATATATATATATATACCAGATGGCTGGTATGCTTTTTCAATAAAACCGAGGTGGAAAACGAAATTAGCGGATTTGTGGGCAGTGATTTGAATGAAATAGACGAACTGAAGCTGGCGTGCTGCTAAAGAAGACTGAGCAAACCCCGTCTCCGAGAACAATGTCACGAATGTATTATTGAAATCCCAGCTGTTTGCGTCTCACTAGCTTTGACTTACTTATAATTGTGTATATAAAATATGTATATAACGAACTACACCAGTGGTGTTGCAGTGTTCTACTGATTATATTCCGTTTGCCGACTATCAGCTACCACGGATTATATCTGGTGTTATATCTCGTGTTATATCGTGTAAATCCGGTCTTAACTATATACTCGAACTTTCGAGTGTCAGGACTAACAGGCAATCTTACTTTGGCCAGTCTGAGATCAAACAAACTGAACGTGGACGGATTGGTTAAGGATCAGGAAGGATTAGTCAAGGTACACCTGGGGATCGTGTTATATATATATATATATATATATATATATATATATATATATATGTTTCATTAAGAAACGACTAACAAAGTACTACGGTAAAGTTGTTTTTTTTTATATATATATTCAAAAGAAGTTTTTTCTTTTGAATGTTGTTTCCTTGTTGGCTTCCAGGTCACGTAATTTAATAATTGTGTAATTTGGGAAGTAATCTCTTCATTATACAAGTTTCATTAAAAATGTATGACAAGGTACTAAGATTAATTTTTTTTCAGTACTTTGCCAGTCGTTTTTAATGAAACTTGTATGAAAGAGTCATTGCTGCCCAAATACACAATTATATATATATATATATATATATATATATATATATATATAAGAGACAGAGAGAGAGACAAAATTAATGCAAATATAAAATGTGTCGCTTAGTTAATTGGTGTCATCTTCAGTATCTCGACTCTAGACTTTCGTTGACGGACCCTCCAGTAATCACTTCGTCCGCTCGTCAGGGGATATCATCAATTGGCCGTTTGTTTTTATTGGTTTTTACTTTTATTTTATTTTTTCATTGGTGCATTTCTATTTCTGCAATAATTATATAGTAAAGTTCTCAATATACGGGATAAAGCTGTAATAATGAAAAGTAGTATGGACACAGATTTCGGCATCGACTAGCGGCAGTCTGTTTAATGCTTGAACACAATCTGAAAGCCCGAAAAAAAATTATAATTCCTAGGTCACATAATGAGGAAAGAGAGCTTGTAAAATTGCTACTCACAGGACATGCTGAAAGCGTGATAGACAGAGAAAATAGCGCATAACGATCTTTTATAAATGAATGACAGAACAGAGTGTAGGCGTGATAGAAAAAAGACGAAATTTACTAAGAGCTACAAAAGATAGGAAATTGTGGAGCACCATGATTGCCTGCTTACGGAACGAACATGAAACAAAAAGCAGTACTTGATGATCTTGACAAAATGAATGACCGAACAGAGTTTAGGAGTAATAGCAAAAATAAAATATTTACTAAGAAATACAAAGGATAAGGAAAGTGTGGAGAGTCATGATTTCCTAGTTACTGAACAGACATGGAACAAATAACAAGTCGCTCCATGATAGAAATTTTCCGGTGCATTATGAAGAAGAAGGGTTTGGAAATTCTGTCACTCACAGGGCGGATTGAGTGCAAGAGTTACAGAAGTAAACTATGCATAACATACTTGAGAAAATGGATGGCGGAACAGAGTTTATAAATAAAGAAAAGACAGAATTTATTTAGAGCTGCAATAAACAGGAAATTGTGGAGAGCCGAGATCGCCTACGCCTTGAGGGGACACGGTACATAAAGAGAGAAAAAAACTTTGTCGAGCTTAAAAAATTAACAATTCTACAGAAATGACTAAAACCCATTATAATCAAATATGCTTTAACAATGGCTTCAATCATTGAACCTTGAGAAACGTTCTTTTGTACGCAAACAGTCAAGTGCCATACGTGAAACACGCTTGGACGATCATGTCTCGAAAGAGACATGACTGACTGGGTAGAAGATTATCCCGCAGTAGGTTGCCATAGCTTTCTGCGGTAGACTGGTTGCCAGCCAAAGCTATAGAACCCAATCTGTCCTGTTATTTAACCCGTAACTGGAGGAAAGAGACGGATTATTATCTTTCCCAAGGGCGCATTTGTGCGTAAGTGAATGCAATGAACTGAACTGGAATTCGAACTAGGCTCCCCGATTTCTCGTTCCGAGCCGATATCCACTGCACCACAATGCACATCCAAAACAATATACACAAACAATATTCATAAAAAAATGTAGAAATATTTATTTTAGTGATCTTAAACAAAACCCACATACATACATATGTGTGTGTGTGTGTGTGTGTGTGTGTGTGTGTGTGTGTGTGTGTGTGTGTGTGAAACTATGCACGTACTAAGACAGGCACTTATTCCTACCTTGATATATATGCCAAGACAAGAACGGCACGTTCGTCTCGTCTCTCCTGATGCCAAGCATTCCTCGCACGCATCGGACCTTGACGTCTCCAATCTCCCCTTGTTGACACGGATAATAGCGACGGTATTCGCGGCAAATCGTCATAAATTTTCTTCTGCAAACAAGGGGCAAGAATAAAAGCGATTCTCATCCGCGGGGAGGCCGTCTTTTTTAGCTGCCTCCACAATTACAGGCTATATTTCGCCCGTAATGACAAATTATGACTTCGCTTGACGCGGCCGACGACACTATTGCTTCCCACAACTCTCTCATTCGTTGCATCACTCCGTATCTCTTTCGTTCTCTCCATCGTTTGCCTTTTGCATTTCCTCTTATAGCTTTTCTCCATCATTTCATTTCTATTCTTTTCTTTCTTTCTTTCTTTCTTTCTTTGTCTTTTTTTTTTCTTTTTTCGTCGACAGGAACTGCGATGACAGACATTCATAACAACAATATTGATGATTACAATAAAAGGGAAAGTGGCCGGCAATTCCCGAGACGTGTGCTAAATGGGATATTTGCGCATTATGTAACCATTCTAGAGATCAGTGTTCGAACTCTCGAGAAGAGACAGGAGTTTTATCATATTATTTATCATTTTTTTTTTCAATTATTTATTTTTTTATATTTTTATGTTTTTTTATCGGTTAGTTTCAATTTCTATATATTTTATATTGCATCCGTTTTATATTTTATATTGCATCGATTATTTTTATAGTATTTACATTATTCGGGCAATTGTCCTCATCGATGTTGCCATTTGTACAATGTTTCGGCCGTTGTACGCTCCGGCCTACTTCAGGTGCTAGGAATTTCGCACCGAACCTTTTCTTACAATTACTGGGGTATATCATCACCATTCCTTTCCGTAGAACCTAACCAACGTCCTTAAAGATACATGGCCTAGTGGATATAGACGTTGGTTAGTTCCTCTGACTTGATCCAAAGAGTTGTGAGTTCAATACCATGCTACAGCAGTGGTGAACTTACAGGGTTAAAGGGCGATAACTCATGACTACCAGAAGAGGCTCTAAGCAAAGGAATGGAGATGATATACCCCAGTGAATGTAATAAAGGGTTCGGTTCGAAATTCCTGAATTCCTAGTATCTGAAGAAGGCCGGAGTGTACAACGACCGAAACGTCGTACAAATGGCAACAAAGATAAGGACAATAGTCTGGATAATGTGAATACTGTAAATACTACCTCATCTCAGAAATATAAACACTTATTTTTATATTTCATACATATTATTACGCTTATATTATAGATTTATATGAATATATTACATTTTATATTCATATTTTTTTAATCATTTCAAGTAAGGAGGGAATGCCACTATTACGCAGGGCGTTAAAGAGAGAAAACTGTGTATAGCGAGTATTGAGGAAAGGATAAAAGATGAACGGGATTCAATATGGCAATTGACGTTGCATTTAAAATTTCGGCGATTGTAGCTGTAATGAAAGCCAGTAAACGAAAAGGATTCCACAGGCGGGAAGTGCGAGAAAAGAAACTTTTGGAATAGAAATAGAGGTTACATTTAACTATTACAACAGTAAAAGGGTGGGATCTTAAATTCATCTATTTAGAGCACCAAGGGAAAAAAAAGTTCATCAGAGCATGTGCTATGAAATTATTGGTAGAAAAAAAAAAAAAAAAAACAGAGGGAAGCTATGTCACGTCTGTGAAGGAAGTGACTGAAGTCGAGATGCCAAGTCAGGATCGATTACATTGCAGATCCTTCACTTGATCTTGTCAAGAATCTCGCACTACATACAGGGTGCGATGTGTAAATTGTCACCATTTCATTTTGAATTTCGCGCATGCGCGTTGTTTGTTATTTTTTTTTTTTTTTACTGCACAGTAGAGTAAGTCGGACCCCGTCTGTGAGAAAAAGAAGCATCATGACGCAGTTCACTTCGCCGGAAATTTGGAAACGGAATGCTGTACTGCTTGGAATTCGCACCGGAAGCTCTAAAACTAACATATCAGTGTTTATGGGTGTCAATCTGAGGGCAGTACAGAAGATTCGGAAAGAGTTGGATGACATATACAGACAATATAATGTTGTTTGGAGTGATCAAATGCCTTTAGGATATAGTGCTGCCCTGGATCAAGAGGGTGACTGCTTGAAGATCATATGCCTGGCAACGAGACTCACCTCCCTTGATTTTTATGTGTTGGGCTCAGTTGAGCGAGAAACCGACAAAACTCTTTGTAGCTCCGAAGATGAACTGAAGGCAACGATTATGGCAACATTCATCAATTTAAGTAAGGAAACCGTCCAAAAGAGTTTGGAGGCAGTTTATTTTCGTAGTTAGTCTTTTTCTTAGGACCTTGAATAAGTTCTCGCTTATTTTTGATGAAATGCATTTTTTTTTTTTTTTACAAAAGTTGGTAAGAAACATGTCACTGAAAGTATTGACCATCACTAGCTACTACTTTTTCTCGTCTTTCTGGCAGCATTTGAATTCCGCGTCGGAAAAAAAACGACACGTTTTTTTAGGCTAAACACACGAGTTGCCTCTTTTTTATATTTTTATTTTTATTTTTATTTATTTATTTATTTATTGCATCTTCATAAGAATGACAGTGCTGCTCAGCCAAGCCACGTGTTATCGATCGGAACAAGTGATAATCGGACGGAGAAAAGTCTGGTGAATGCGGTGGATGGGATGATCCCATGTTTCCAAGTAGGTTTTCAACCGTTTTGTAACATATGACCTTGCATTTTATGTTGCAAAATCCCTTTGTCGTGTCTTTGTTCATATAACAGTCGTTTTTTTAGGGGGAACCTCGAGTTGATGTAAGGGTTAATAAGCTTGTTTCACTAGAATCATTACAATTGAGTAGTGAGTTCGATCCTCACTGAGTGTACTGTACTTTCGGCCTTGTGCCACATCTAAGTTGCGCTTAGAATATCACTATACAACAGTGGGTTTTTTTTTTTAATGTTTGGCTCAAACGTATCAACTATAATCGACAGCGATCTCCCGTGATGGTTTCGGGCGGTTTGAGCAGCTCATAATAAACTACACCCAGCTGATCCCATCAAATGCAGAGCAGAAGCTTGAAACCATTAATATTCGACTTTGCCGCCGATGTTGATGCATGGCCGGGCTTACCCCACTTCTACGCTTAGGGTTATTGTAGTGTATCCACTTTTTATCGCCTGTCACGATACGATGCAAAATTTTTTTCCTTTTCTATCAATGAAGCAGCTGTACACACGTGACAAGATGCTTTTCGATGTCTTTCTCAGCTTCAAATTGTACGGCACCCAATGTCCTTGCTTTTGAATCATTTCTAATGCTTCCAAACATTTCAAAACTTTTGTGTGATCAACACCTAATAATTCTACAAGTTCAATTTGCGCCTGACATGAATCTTCGTGGGGTAAAATCCCCAATTATTCAACTTTTTCGGTGCGCTACAGCGTTCTTTATCTTCAACATCAAAATCGTTACTTTTGAAGCGTCTAAACCAATCTTTGCATGTTGTTTCCAATAGAGCATTGTCACCGTAAGTCCCAACAAAAATTATGTGTGCTTCAGCTGCAGATTTCTTTTGAATAAAGTAGTGCAGTAAAATTACCCACAAATACACTTTCTTTAGCACTAAAACCGACTTATTTAACGCTATGAAAGACAAAATTGTTTACACCTTAGGCGAAATCACAGACACTGAATTTTAAACTTGCTTATAGTACTTCCTTATAGATGCGATACTCTCTGAAACTACACACACGCAGTTCTAGGAACGCTATCTGTGGAAAACAGAGAGAAAGTATTTAAGGTCCTGTTTTATTACTGCTTATCTTTTTTATCTGATTTGTTTCTTTTTACAATTTGTATTTCTTTTTTATATTTCATTTTTTATAGTTCATTTTTTTAATATTTTATTCAATATATTTTATATTTATAGTAATGTATATATTACTATATTATATGTATCTAATCTAAACTTATTTATAAATGGAATCGAAAAGTTCGGGTTATAGAAGGAGTGGTCCGAATTTAATCAAATTTGAAACACTCATAGACAAAGACATAAGAAACAATATTCAGAAGTTTCAAGGTTGCAGTTCTTACAATGGTGCAGAAAATCGATTATATATATAAAAGACAAGATGTCTGTGTGTCTGTTTATCTGCCTGTTTGTGTGTGTGTGTTTGTGTGTCTGTGTGTGTGTGTCTGTGTGTGTGTGTCAGTTACCTATAGACTCCGAAACGGCTAAACCGATTTTCTTGAAAATTTACACAGTTGTACTAAAAGCGTCAGCGAGTGTTCTTAGCTAGGTTTTGTGCCGAGGTCCCCCGCCCGCGATAAATATCGAAAATCCATAATCGAAAAAATCGGGTTAAGGAGTGGTCCGATTTTAATCAAATTTGATACACTCATAGACAAAGACATAAGAAACGATATTCAGAAATTTCAAGGTTGCAGTTCTTACAATAGTGCAGAAAATCGATAATATATATATATATTGTATATATATAAGGCAAAATGTTTGGTGTGTGCCTTTTTATCTGTCTGTATGCCCTTTATACAAATCCACAATTTTTATCCGATTCTCACCAAACTTCACACAAATATTCTTTCGGCTGATTAGTTTTAAAGCTTTCATTACACCCGAACAACGCCGGGCTATACTGCTAGTATTTTTATATTTTCATCTTATATTTTATATTCATATCATTATGCATAATAGTATATTATTTAGCATGTATAAATATGCATATATAATACATATATTATAAGGAAATGAAAGAACAGATAGATTAAAAAAACAACTGATCGTTGCATTTACTTTTATAAAAAAAATTGCTCAATGCATAGTAGAGCAATATTAAGCTTAATATTGTAACTTGTTTATTACAATGTTTTAAAAAAGTATTATATCACTACACAAAAAATTTAATGTTGCAGAGCATTATTGTTCCTTCTTCAGGTGATATTTTAAATCTAAATGGTGAAAATTATTTATTTTCGAGATTATAAAATGAATTCATAGTTATTCAGTAGAACACGACCAGCGACTAACATCAACTTGTGAAAATCACTGATCAAGGAATCGCTTAAGAAAAATATCCATTTTGGTCGTACACTGCGATCTTTTAAATTAGGAGAAACTAAATGAGTAATCTGTTACATTTTGAATTGATCTCAGCCAGGAACACTCCCTCATTGTTTTGTTATTGTAGTGTTGTATCAAACTGTTATTTCTTGTTTGTAATGTACATTGCCTGAGTTCACCTCACGGTCAAACATCGTTTTGTACATGTATTGCATTTGACATGTTCAAGGGATTTATGACAGTCTCTGTACTGACTTTGGATAAATTCAGGGATTGGGAAAATCACAATTATGCCCCTTTCTCAAATATCTAGCTCTTTCGTTCCTTTATTTTTTTGTCTATCTATCTACTCTATTTCTATCTGAGTATATCTATCTCCATCACTCTGTTTCTCTACACCCAGCCACGATCGCTGTTAGTTTTTTGTATGTTTTGTTTCGTTTTTCCATGTATTATTGCAGATTCTCTTTTGCTATCACTCACTTCTAAGAGGAAACACTGAATCCGTATACTTTTTTTAAGTCCACTTAATAAATATTTTTTGTGAAGAAATATTTTGGTCTCTTGTTGACCGTTGTAAATACGTTTTTTTTTATTTTAAAATGAATCATGCTGAATAAATTTCTCTAATGTTAGGCTATTTTCTTATGTTCCCATTTATTTATTACCAGATTACATGGTAAAATTCTAATATGTACATCTGATGAGTGGAATATACGTCCCTAGCGTAAATAGGTCATGACTATGAGTCTTTAGTGAGTGACCACCTGCTGTATGCGACCAGTTTTTGATGGCAGTAGGGGTGGTCGCATATGACAGGTTCTACTGTATTTACAGTGTTTACATAATACTGTCAAATCATTTAAAAGATAAAGTACTAGTAAACCATAGAAATGAGGTCGTTTTCACAGTCTGAATTTTCTCTGCTTCGTTCTCATGCCTACATACATTCTGAAAATGATTCCTTCTTTCGCAATTCAAGCATAGATTTTCTAGCGCCAGGCATTTGTATTTATTTCTTTCATGCATTCTTCATCAATATTTGCATTTTATTCTGAATCTGATTGTGTATACCTTGTATACTTCGAGTTCTTAATTCATTTCTCTGATTAACTGTAACTCTTGTAAAAATTCTACACTTGTTTCCAAATCCATTCTGCTGTTTGCATGAACTCGAACATTTTTCGCCTCTGACTTTGGTGTTGGAACCCCTACTTCTCAGGTAGGTTTATCCCTTGCTTACTGTTTAAGATTGGGCCTCCTTTTTCTTCTAAAAACTTTATACTTCTAAGGTAAGAGTAAAGATTTAGCTCTTGCTTCCTGGATAGAACTGGGTTTCTGAATCTTTCTAAAGTTCACTTCAAGTCTGCACCTCTCAGGTAGCAGTAATGGTTTATCCCTTGCTTCCTGTTTAGAATTGGTTTTCGTATCCTTCTACAGTCTACTTCAGCTCTGTACTTCTAAGAATGGAGTAAAGGTTTATTCTTTGCTTCCTGTTTAGAATTGGATTTCCGGTTCCTTCTAAAGTTTAACTGAACTCTATACTTCTGATACCTTAAATCTCTGAACTTTTATTCACTGTTTACTTGTTGTTGTTGTTGTTGTTGTTGCTTTTTCCTCATAAAGAGTAGATAGGTTCACCTATCGTCCGTTTAGCATTCTTACCCAGTTTTTGAACAGGTGTACAAGGCGTATCTTTGTTTAGGATTGAATTTCCGGTTCCTTTTAAAGTTTTTCGCTAATCTTTCACTTCCGGTGGCCCCTTGCGTCTTGGTGGCATCATCGCTTTGCTTGGGATGGTGGCACTTACTCTGTAATCCTCTATCTCGAATTCATTTACTTATGCTCGAATACCCTTGGAAAAGGTGTTAATCCATCTCTTCTCTCTCCAGCTATGGGTTAAATATCAGGACAGGATGCGTTCATAGATTCTCTTTTGTATACCTCCATTGTCAGGAATGGTTATTTGATCTATTTTTACCTTTTCTATTAGCTTGAACTAATTTAGTCGTTCTCTCCTGACCTATCTTATGAACAAGGGATTTCAGCGCATAAAAATATCTTTTACTGGAATTTGTTTTTTATTTTCCGGGATGTCATTTTTAAATGGTTGTGCGTGAAATTCTTACTAGATCAGCATTTTTTAAAATATTTATATCCAACGACCATTAAAAATCACTTACATTAACTTTCTTTCCAATAAAATGCATTAAATGAAATTCAGCAGATCCTTTTTAAATGCCTATATTCATTAAATCACAGCCACATATTTACTTAAAAATTTGCATAAACATGCACCGTCATCTTAATGTTGCAACAGAAATGGAGAAAACTTAGACGAGGCAACGTTTTTCCAATCTGCTGTTGTACAAGATCCTCGAGATCCTCAGCGAATTATATCGTCAGTTTCTTTTCTTTTTTTCTGACAGAAGTGTCATGAGTGTGTTGTGCATTCAAATATTCTATTCTGTACACCTCCACTGTAAATAGTGGTTATTTCAGCTACTCATACCTTTTCTACTTGCTTCAACCAGTCTGGCCATTCTTCCCTGTCCTCTCTCATCAACAGGGGATTTCTGTCCACAGAAGTGCAGCTCGTTGGAATTTGTATTTCATTTTCTGACCATTAAAATCTCGGGATGGATGTGCGTGAATTTCCTAGATCCGTAACGTATTTCTGGTACCCATACCGCTATCTTAAATTAACTTTCTTTCTCATAATAATGCATGAAATTGAATTCAACATGTTTAAATGCATATATCAGTTAAATTGAAGTAGCTGATTAGATATTCATCAAACCAAGTAACGTTTTCCCAATCTTTTATTATCCTTGGCGAGTAGTGCTTTCACTTGCTTTTTTTATATAACAAGAGTGACACCTGGTGTGATCCTCTGCTGCTGTAGCCCGTCTGTTTCAAGGTTTGTCTTGTTGTGCATTTAGAGAGATACTTTTGTATGTCTCTGTTGTAATGAGTGGGTATTTGAGGTACTCTTGCCTTTTCTATCACCATGAACCAGTCTGACCATTCTCCTTCGATTTCTTTCCTCATCAGGGGATTTATGCCCACAGAAACGCCGTTCATAAAAAGGTGATCATAAATGCTTATATCAATTAAATTGCTACCACGTCAGTGGCCGATTACAACTTTTCATGTAATAGTAATTTTAAACTTGTACTTAATTAATTGGGCAGTGAATTATTAAATTCTGAGTTGATAGTTGTCAAGTGGGTTTCTATTGTGTCACTGGGTGTGCTTATTTGTACCAAATAAAACGAACGCACCATTCAAATCATTATACATTTTATCTACTATTAGATAATAATTGACTTAAAACTGAGTACTGATGGATTGATAGTTCGATACGTAATATGTGAGGATGCATGACCGCCATGTTGAAATCTCTGTTCCTCTCTATTGTCCTAGAGCATGTATGTAAAACCTTACGACCCGAGGGCCACAATCAGGCCCCCAAGGGCAGTCATTGTGGCCCTCGATGATGCCAGAATCATTTGTTTTACTATCTATTCAAAATCCAAATCTTGTTATAGCCGAATCGACTACACAATGTTCAAGGTAAAAAACGCTATCTTGTTAACTTTTGAGCAGCTTGGGTCACCCTACTGGAGAGTTTTTGTCATTATTTCAAAGGTTAAAATCTTATTCTGGTTATATGCACTATTGATAATTACAGGTGAGTTTTTAGTAGTATTTAGTAACTAAATTATAAACCAAGGTCATGTGCATTAAAAAGTAACAATACTTGTCAGACAATAGCTATCAACTGTATTTGTTCAGCCATCAAACGGCCTTAATCCTAAACAAGACTTTTAAAATTAAATACACCTTGTTTAACAGTTTTAACCTTTTTTTTTTTAATTTTATGCAGGTAAACATGTCTGCTACTTAAAAACGAAAAATTGATGATGAAGGAATAATATTCAACAAGGATTGGAGCAACAAATATTTCATTGTTCAGTACAACCAAGGGGCTGTATGTGTAATCTGTCAAACTACAATAGCCGTAATAAAAGAATATAACATTAAATGTCATTATACAACAAAACATTCAACCATATATGATGCAGTGAAATGCCAAGATCGCGTGAACAAAGTTAGAAGAGATGACCAAGTCACTTATGAAGCAACAATCAGTATTTACTGGTTATAAGAAAGACTCTAAACGTGTAACATAGCTTAGCTTTAAATCTTGTGAATCAATTGCAGAAAAGGGAAATCTACCAGTGACGGGGAATTTATAAAAAGTTGTTTGGAACATATTTGCTGGTTTTGTATGTTCTGAAAAGAAATTTTTTATTACAGCAAACTAGTTTCGCCCGTTTTACTGTGTCACGCAGAATAGATCAACTTGCAGAGAATATCCAAGTGTCTTTAAAAGAGAGAATAAATAAATGTGCAGCATACAGTTTAGCTCTTGGTGAGAGCACAGACGTTAGTGGCACTGCAAAATTAGTTGTGTTTGTAAGAGGAGCTAAAGACACTTTTGAAATTACAGAAGAATTTTTGGATATGGCCAGCATGACTTCAACAACGACTGGGCAAGACATTTGTGAGCAAGTATTAAAATTAATGAAAAAGTATCAGCTTAACCCTGCTAAACTAAGTGGCCTAACCACTGATGGGGTACCATCAATGGCTGGCAAAACAAATGGATTTACAAAAAAATTGTTAGATAGCATCGACTCACAGGGAGTTGTGGTGAATCACTGTATTATTCACCAAGAAAACCTGTGCACAAAAGTACTTGGGTTTATTGACGTAATGAAGGATGTAGTTACATGTGTGAATTACATGCGTTCTCGAGGACTAAATCATCGACAATTTAAGGCGTTTTTAGAAGAACTTTGCTCTGATTATCCTGATGTTATTTACTTCTCAGCAGTGCGTTGGTTGAGTAGAGCTTCTACTTTGAAAAGATTTTGGAATCTAAGAAAGGAGATTCAATCATTTACAACAAGCAAGCAACAAGATGTTACCTATTTAAGTGACGATGAGTGGCCAAATGACATTGCCTTTTTTAACAGACGTTGCTTTTTTTAACAGACTTAAATGTTAAACTCCAAGGCAAAAACCAGTTGGTGAACAAGATGTTTGATCACATTTGTTCCTTTGAAAAAAAAAAAACTTTTTCAAGGTCAGCTGAGTAAAGCAACACTCACTCACCCATTTTCAAGTTTAGCTGTGAAGAAAGAAGCCATACCAGATTTAAATTGTTTAAAATATGCTGAAAGTATTGGCAAGTTGCGGGCTGAATTTGGGATCAGATTTACTGATTTCAGGAACAATGAAATAAAGTTCAGGCTCTTTTTTCAACCATTTGATGTAACACCTGATGATATTCCAGACTGCTATCAAATTGACGTGATTGATTTGCAGTGTGATATGGATTTTAAAAAAAGCATATGACAGCAATGATGTTGTAGCTTTCTATAAAAATTATGTATGTGGAAAGCATCCAAATTTAGAGAAACATACTAAAAAAAATGATCTCACCTTTTGGCAAAACTTATTCTTGTGAGAAATTTTTCTCAAGAATGAAATTTATTAAAAGCAAATACAGAAGTCAGCTCACAGATGAACACCCGACCAGTCAACTTCGGGTTGCCAGCTCATCAGTCAGAGCAAACATTGATCAAATTTGCAAAAACAAACAATACCAAGTATCTCATTATTAAAACTAACTTTAATTTATTTGTTGTTGTTTTATAAAATGCATTCAAGATGTGTCCATAACACAATACACAAGTTCTGATTTTGCAATTTATAACTTTATACATTTTTTGGCGGTGACTGGCCCTCGACGTTGCTTCAATGATCGAAAATGGCCCTCCAGTGAAAAAGGTTGCACATCCCTGTCCTAGAGAGTTTTGATTAAGGAGTATAACTTCATTCCCATCTTGGGAGCAAGTTAGCTACCTTGTTGTGCCGTCCGTTTTTTTCTTTTCTCTTTTTTTCTCACACTTCTTGCTTATGAAATTCCCTTATGGCTCCATGCTTTGTAGCCATCATTAATTTCCAAATATGTAAATACAATGTCAATCTTTATCTGTTGTCCTATTTACTCTTCTTTTTTTTTACCTGTTTCTTAGTAATGTTTCTGTTTTTAGTTCTTTCTCATTCAGTGTCTTAACGACTTTACTGCCTTGCTTGGGGTGAACTCGATTAAAAAATAAAACAAATTAAAGCCTCTGACTATTGCTAATATATTTAATTTAAAGTTTATCACTATTTATTATATTAATGGAAACTTCACTCATAACAGACATTCTTTCTTTTTTCTTTCTTTTTTTCTTTCTTTATTTCTTTCTTTCTTTTTTACGATGTTTTTCTTTTCCTTTTCACTTCAACACCTTTCTCAACTCGATTCACTTTTTCTTTCTTTCTTTCTTTCTTTCTTTTTGTCTTGCCTAAATATAACTGTGCTAAACTCAATAATGTACACTCCAAGCACTTACTTCCGGTATCAAACAGCTGCGCATGCACAAAAGCTGATTTTTCCAATTGATATGAACGCCGAACAAGACGCCATTTTTTTATTGCTGAAACTTCTAGAAGCAGTAAAACCAACATAGCAACTTTTGAAAACTCAGTTGATTAATAAAGCATCCTAGCAGAGATCGTGTGTTAAATATCTGACGAAGAATTCAAACAGGGAATAATAGAAAGCTTCCATCAAGAATTCCATACATATGCAGACAAAATTCTGACACTATGCATACAAAAAGACTTATTCAATCAGAAATGCGTGTATTAATCAATTTGATATGCGTTTCTCTTTTTATTCCTTCTATACAAAATAGAAATAGAGAGATGGCATTTCGGAAATAAACTTTATTAAAAAATGACAAGAAAAATTGTAAATCTTCCTGTTAAAGCATCAAATCTTACTTCAAAGTTATCTTATAAAGAAGAATGTTATTAAGTAACTAATGAAACAAAGCAAATTGCGTGGTATTACGAATTTATTTAGGAAGAAAATCAAAATGTATCTCTTGTTCCCAGAAGGCGAAAAAAGTATTTCTAACCGAAAGCAGATTTAGGAGTAAAATTTTATTTTGAATTAATAATCTATCAGCTTGCTTTTTTTTTTTTCTCAAATACTATAATTTGTAAACTATCTAATCTGATTATTTGTTAAATTATTTTAATTGCTTTACCATAAGCAATGTAGTAATGCTTCTAAGACACAAGGAGTTCCTGAAAATGAGAAAACTTTAGTGAGGAGTAAAAAAATAAAAGAACAGGTTTCAGGAAGACAAAAGATGACGATTAAATTTTTTAAGAACGTATGTAGCAAGGAAGCAAAACATCAGAAAGGAGTTCCACAGGTGAGAAAAGAAAATACCAGAATAACATCTATAGTTTCATCTTGTTATTTCAACCGTAAAACAAATGAGAGCTAATAACCAATCCAGTAGCACGCTTAAATTCCGGCAGTCAATCTTTGCGAAGGAGAGCTTATTAGAACAACTACCATAAACATATCTATAAAAAAGATATAGAAACGATTGCTTCCCCGACGGCTACAATCTCCAGGAGTTTAAATGTAAGGCCAATACACACCTCCTAACACACTAACCTGCTCCCATTCTATCAAGCACTCTTCCCATCTGCCCGACCCTCATCCTCGCTATCCTTACTCATCTGTCACCTTTCTCCTGACATTCCCTATGTCTATCCACTCCTTCTCTTTACCTTCCCCTATGTAGCCCCATGCGCAATAGTGGCAGTGGAATGCCTTGCTTGGGGTGAGATGATTAAAAAAAAAAAAAAAAGTGAGTGAAAGTAAATGTTCAACGTACACACTAGTCTTTTTCTTATTTTTTATTTAAACTTTTAGTATTAAATTGTCGCTCACATTAGAGCATAGGCCGTCACATAACTTATAGTTACATTTAGCCAGCTCTATAACACTATTTTAGCCTGGCCGGACGGAAGTAATTAAATTAATGGTATTATTAATTGTTGCAAATAAGACAGAAGAAATTGTGTTGGTCCGTATTATTAATTTTTATAAACCAAAAAGAACCAACTGAAAAAACCGTTATTTGTTCTGATAGGAACGCCGGTAATAAAAATTTATTATAGGCAGAGGAAGGTAAGGGGTCGCAAATCCCAAAGCCGAGAGATATGAACGAAGTTATATTTTGCGGGTGTGGGTTATTTGATAAACAGCCGAGTCAAAGGAGGTTATTTTTGACAATTGGAAATAGTTTGACTATAGAAATACCATTGAAGCCTGAGTTACATCGCAGATAAAAGAAATTCTTTTTTTAAACAAAACATAGTTTTGAATTCAGAAAGAATTGTTCCAAATAAAATGAAATATTTGATGAGAGCAAAAGGTTAAATTCTATGAGAATAAGATAGAATTTAAATTTAGTTGGAAAAGAATTATACACATAAAAGCTAAATTCTTTTTTCGGCATTAAAAGAAAAAGCCGAAAGAAATTATGTCACCAACCAAGAAGCTGCTTTATTGGTTGAACCGGAGGAAGAGAACAGAGAGCAAGGTGGCGAGAGTGATTTCAGTCGCCAGAGATTAGATTTGCATGATCGTCATCCTCGCACCAGTGAATTTGGGACTAGCATAAATACAGGGCCCCGAGGCGGCCACGGGCAACAGCAGTTTCGCTGAGCTGAAGCAGACAAGACAAATCACTATAAACGCCGCTGTCCAACATACGCATAAAGACCAAATTTCGGCAGTTGTAATAGTCGACGAAGACCAGCTGCTCAATCGCTGGAAACCTAACAGGTGCTACCATCCCGAGTCAAACTAATCCTGGAAATAATAGTAATTAATAGGTGATTCCACGCTCCTCAAGACAAAGTGATACTGGACACTGCGCTCAGATTTTAAGATGTCTTGGTAGCGTAGCGGAGAGCTCATCCGTATAATTATCATGGAAAGTATTTATAGAAAAGACACAGAGAGGTAAAGGGAGAAAATAACTGATGCCGGACTGCCAGATCAGGACCGATAATATTACGGATTTTTCTTTTTCCTTTTTTTTTTTTTTTTGATTTTATCAATGAGCTGATGGTAAATATCATGTGCACCGGATCATAATTTAGTTACAGCTGTTATTTTAGTATTTTTGTATTTCTTTTGTACTGAAACAGCTCCGCCCACTATTTGGCACGTTATCCCAACGATTGGATGTCATCTTCTGACCTAAATTGCGTGACTCACTTAGATTTTAAAATTTATTATATCACTAAATAAGAGAAAAAGACGTTGAAAAAGTGACACTAAGGTACAAATATTCGAATCCCAATTATATGTATCATAGCAAATATGGTGATATGTTTCGGATAAAAGCAGTGTTGTATATTCCTTAGGTTCGTGCAGAATGGTACTAAAGGTCATTCACGATAGCTATTGAAAATGATAAAATTTTGCCAAATTGTGAAATAATATCTTGGTCGGTTTGACATTTTTCCAAAAAGTGTATCTTGCACTGGGCGACGCAGGCAGGTAATGGCTGAGTGCGAAAACGAAGCTGTCGAGCTATAAATTTGTTTTTGGCTAACGAGGATCAAAGTGGTCAATGCTAGAGACGGTATGCAGTCCACCTGAAGTGCGACGTCAGGGAGTTAACTATTTAAGTGTCGTCAGTTATCACAGTGAGTCAGTTTGATAGAGTTGAGCTAACAGTTACAGACAACAGTCGAGTCGTCAACTCATGCGTTTGTCTATTCCCAACTAAACCCCGACTCACACCACACGTCACTGAAGAAAAAAGAATATAAAAAAGAAATAATGAATATTTTTTATATGTCCATGTCGGCGTTTTTATCAGCAAGGCCGAGAAGAGCTTCAATTTCGGGTCCAGTCTATTCTTCTTTTATTCTTGATATACATCAGCAGCCCATAACTTTTATTTAAAGACATTTGATTTGTTTGGTTTGGTTTGGTTTCAGTTTAACGACCCATCAACCATTTTGGTCATTTAAGGGTCAGTCTTTAAAAATAATTTGTTGGTAATATATTTTTCAATCAAAAAAGTTTTGTTGGTAATATATTTTTCGTTCAAAAAAGTTTCAACAGATTCTATGTATATAAAGTGGCAGTAAATATAACTGTGAATTTCATTTCTTCGAAAATTGACTTCACCAACCATTTTATATTGCATTTTTATTTCGTCGAATGTTTCACTTTACAGAAAACCAAAACGTATAAAATTAAAGGGAGATAATTCATATATCTGAACAGCATTTTCAAATTCAGTTAAGTGCCATACGTGATACACGCTCGGAAAGAGATATGACTAACTGGGCAGAAGATTCTTTCTGCGGTAGACTTTTAAAAATCTTTAAAAACGAGTAAAAACAAATGACAAATTAAGAACTTATTTAAACATTTGTCCTATTCAAAAAATATTTTTAATATTTAATCAATTAAATATTAAAAATATGATTTCTATATTAATTCATATGAAGCTATTTATTTATTTTAATGTTTATATTTTAATCGTCTTATTTATTTTTAATTTTATTTTCGTTGCCCGTTGCGACAAAGGAAAAATTAATTATCTGTTTTTAACTGATTTCAACATTAAAATGAACTTGTTAAAAATAATCGTGTTTAAATGTTATCCTATTAAAAAAATAATTTTGTTAAAAACGATCTCGTTAAAAAATTAATATTGTTAAAAAATAATCTTTTTAAAATATAATCCTGTTAAAAAAAATAATCACGTTAAAAAATAATAGGTTTCTAGGATATATACTGAGGAAAGAGAGCTTGGAAAATCTGATACTCATGGGATAGTTTGAAGATAAAATAAACCAAGGGAAATAACGCATAACATACTTAATGAGCTTGAGTAAATAAATGGCGGAACAGAGGAATAACACAAAAGTTATTGGGTTACATGGAACAAGAAGTTGTGGAGAGCCATGATCGTCTATATCCTCAGAGGACACATCGAATAAAGAAGAAGGCCCTTTTGACGAAGTAGAGATTCGTTTTTACGCTTTCGTTGAAGTCAGTCTTCAGTCAAAAAATTCGCTGTTATGAACCGGACCGATGTTAACGTTCTGTCTGTGTCACTTGCACAGTTATCATTTGATCATCTTTCCTACCCAATCATGTCTATCCTTGTATTCTTTCCGGATTGATACTTTTTTCACTGTTATTGTAATCCGTTCGCGGTTTATTTTTACGGGATTTTAAGTGTTTGAAGCCTGCGCAGATCAAAGACGCGAGTACACTTCGTATTTCCTCATGCACTCTAGAACCTATACGCTGTCCCGTCATCGATTGCCCTCTCATGTTACTGGTCCGTTATCGCTCGCTTACGCTATTAAGCTTAACAATCGCTATCTTCTGACGACGATGAATTGTTACCATGGTGACGCAAGCAAATGATTAGGTTGTGTCTCGTCAGGATATGGAGGTTGCGAGTTAAAGAGTTGATTTATCTTTCTTCATAAACGATGGTTGGTATTATAAGTGAAAAGGCCGGGAAAACTTGTGCAGATAGATAGATAGATAGATAGATAGATAGATAGATAGATAGATAGATAATAAGAACAGACTGAGATAGATAGATAGATAGATAGATAGATAGATAGATAGATAGATAATGAACAGACTGAGATAGATAGATAGATAGATAGATAGATAGATAGATAGATAGATAGATAGATAATGAACAGACTGAGATAGATAGATAGATAGATAGATAGATAGATAGATAGATAGATAGATAGATAATGAACAGACTGAGATAGATAGATAGATAGATAGATAGATAGATAGATAGATAGATAGATAATGAACATACTGAGATAGATAGATAGATAGATAGATAGATAGATAGATAGATAGATAGATAGATAGATAGATAGATAGATAGATAGGAATAGACATAGTTAAGTCGGCAAACAGGCTGACCAGGCTGGACATTTATCGAACAGGAACTGATATTAAAGATAGATAGATAGATAGATAGATAGATAGATAGATAGATAGATAGATAGATAGATAGGAATAGACATAGTTAAGTCGGCAAACAGGCTGACCAGGCTGGACATTTATCGAACAGGAACTGATATTAAAGATAGATAGATAGATAGATAGATAGATAGATAGATAGATAGATAGATAGATAGATATGAACAGTCTGAGATAGATATATAGGCTTGAACAGACTGAGAAAGATAGATAGATAGATAGATAGATAGATAGATAGATAGATAGATAGATAGATAGATAGATAGATACGGATAGCTATATCAATATAGCACAGAAAGAGAGATTAGACTGAGAGTGATATATAGTTTCAAAGAACTGAAGTAGATAGATAGATAGATAGATAGATAGATAGATAGATAGATAGATAGATAGATAGATACATACATACATACATACATAGAACCGCTGAATGATTAAGAACATTACGAATTTCGGAGTTGACATCGGTAAGTATTTATCATGATTATATCTAATTCAAAAAATAATTAGTGTATATACACGATACGATGCATAGATTGTCGTCTAAATTATACAAAAACAAAAATAATACTGACATCTCATTTTAACAGAAATAGTTACCAAAATTACACAAAAATATTTGGAAATACTAAAGAGTAAATTTAC
>JBBBDQ010000333.1:0-35000 GCA_037127315.1 Ascarosepion bandense
ATATATATATATATATATATATATATATATATATATATAAATTAAAAGAGGATTAATTCAAGGATGTTGAATGACCATTTCGATATGAAAATCCCCACGGGGGATAACACATCACCTCAGCAACAGAAAAATCCTTTCAGAAACTGGAGAAAAATCAGTCTAATTTTCCTTTTTAAATAGATTTGCAAAGAAATTAAAAAAGAAAAAAAAAAGAAAAAAAAGAAAAAGATAAAACAAAATAAAATCAAATAAACAAGAAAAGAAAAAATTGGCATCGTCTGGGTTCGCAAAAAAAGGAAAGAGAATAGTAACTTAAAAATTAACAGACGGCCGTGTTGAATTGATGTAAGGTTAAGCAACACGGAAAAAAGTGGGAGATAAGAGAGATAAAGGAAGGAAGGGAGGGAAAAAGAAAACTATTTTTTTTTTTTTTTTTTTTTTAATCATATCACCCCGAGCAAGGCGGTAACGCCACTGATGCGCAGGGGGTTACGTAAGGGTAAAAAGAATGGAAAAGAGAAAGCCGGAAACCACATCCTAAACAGGAAACAAGGGATGAGCCTCTTCACCTGTTCAATAGATGTGGGTGGAGTGTGAACCGGGTGATAGTTTAGTCTATCTACTCCAATTGAAAAAAAAAAAAATAAGGAAAACAGTGAAAAGATTGGAAAAGAGAAAACCGGAAACCGCATCCTAAACAGGAAACAAGGGATGAGCCTCTTCACCTGTTCAATAGATGTGGGTGGAGTGTGAACCGGGCGATAGTTTAGTCTATCTACTCCAATTGAGAAAAAAATAAAAAATAAGGAAAACAGTGAAAAGATTGGAAAAGAGAAAACCGGAAACCGCATCCTAAACAGGAAACAAGGGATGAGCCTCTTCACCTGTTCAATAGATGTGGGTGGAGTGTGAACCGGGCGATAGTTTAGTCTATCTACTCCAATTGAAAAAATAAAAAATAAGGAAAACAGTGAAAAGATTGGAAAAGAGAAAACCGGAAACCGCATCCTAAACAGGAAACAAGGGATGAGCCTCTTCACCTGTTCAATAGATGTGGGTGGAGTGTGAACCGGGCGATAGTTTAGTCTATCTACTCCAATTGAAAAAAAATAAAAAATAAGGAAAACAGTGAAAAGATTGGAAAAGAGAAAACCGGAAACCGCATCCTAAACAGGAAACAAGGGATGAGCCTCTTCACCTGTTCAATAGATGTGGGTGGAGTGTGAACCGGGTGATAGTTTAGTCTATCTACTCCAATTTTAAAGGGAATAAAAATATATAGGATTTAAAATATATATATATATATATATATATATAGGGAGAGAAAGACAGAGATAGTAGGCCGGTGAAAAAATTAACCTAATATGTATCAAATTATAATTTCGCGTGTTCCTTCGTTTGTTTGTTATTAGATAGCTAGCGCGTATCCTATGCATAATGGTGTCTTCCATTTTGAGCGAGTACTCAAGCGCCATATGTAAACCTTATTTGGCCTCTCTGGTTAACTTAAACGTCTTTTGTGTACCTAGTTAATGTGAATGAATGGGTTCCTAGCTCGTTCCTGGCTTTCTCTTTTGTTATGATCCAACTCAAGATTCCCAACTTCCCAGTTTGTTTTTGATCCCATTTTTGTCTTAACCACTTTGATTTTTCCATCCAATTATTTATTTTATCATTTCCTACTTCTTTAGAGAGTGTGCTTGATTTTGCCGTTTTGGTGGAATACTATAGCCGCTCTGATTTTGTTGGGTGGACGGGTCTTACTAACATTTGTTTATTTTAGTTTGAATATTTTGTTATATTTTAGTTCGTTTTGGGTATTTCATCCCCCTTCCCTTTCTTTTCATTATCATTAAATCTTTTAAATATATTTTTGTGGTAGCATTTTTAGCTCATGGGTTTGTTTATCCTTTTTAGGTGCCTCTTGTATATATGTGGTATTGTGGTGTGTGAATGATTATGAGGTGATGTATGGATTCTTGTGGTGAATGTGCAAATTGTTAATGAGTAGTAGGGTCGTGAAAGTGTTTAGCTAGGTATAGGGTAGTTGCGGAAGATCACCCTCTACCCACTCCTCTTTTTTCGGCCATGTGCCACATTTTGTATAATTTTATACAAATAAATATCTTATTTGGCTTCAGTGTAGAAAAGAAAGAAAACATAGGAGATGCAATAACATTCCCATGGGTTCAATCTCTGCTCAAGTGAAATGGAATTATTATTATTATTATTATTATTATTATTATTATTATTATTATTATTATATTCTTCTAAAATTCTGAAACGTTTCGTCTTTTGGATGCACAGATTAATCTAAAGTTCTCGTGACCAAAATCGAGTATCTGTGCTTTTATTTATTTTCTCATAGAAATTAAAAAGAAATTTGATACTGGTTATTAATATCGTGTTTTGAATTTGTTCGTTTGTTTTACGAGCTGTCTCCACTGTTCAACGTGTAACCTCAAGAGATTGTAAGTCAACACATCAAGAATTTTGGTACAAGTATTTGACTATACAAACCAACCAACTAACCAATAACAATAATAACTTTTTTATTCATTGTTATTATTTTATTTGCATTTCTTTTATCGGCCTCGTATACAGACATTCTGTAAGAAGCATACGGTGACTAATTTTCTCTCGGTATTTATGCTGACAAGACAGTTATTTATAACTGTCTCAGTATTCCTGTCATGGCTGCTGTAGAAAATTGCCACCGACTGGGTTAAGAAATGACTTTCAAATTATAACTCCTTTAAAACGAGACTGTATTTATTCCTCATAGAAAACCATCAAGACTGATTCTAACCACCAGGAAAGCAGCACATTTCGCCGTCTTGATCTTACGTTTTCCACTGACATGAATTTGAGTGATTATTCTAAATCGGTTGATGCTAAGAAAGTTCCCTCGCTGCCGTGCCAAACAATTTCTTCTGGCCAGAATCCATCTTCCATTCCGATAAATCAACCGTTCATCTGCGCATTGAATATTGTTGTCATATCTAGCAATGATGCACCTGCTATATATCACTAGATTCTCAACAAAACAGGAGGGTCTGTAATATTATCGGTCCTGATTTGGCATCTAGACTCTAGATTCACTTTCTCCACCGACGGGGTGTGGCATCCCTTTGTCTTTTCTACAAATATTATCATGGCCACTTTCTAATCAATTCACCTTGGCACATCGACCGCATGAGTTTAAGCGTAATACTAGACTGGCAACTAGGTCTCGTCGTTTTACAACTGAACAGTTATTGTAATAATTAATAAATAACTAATAGTTAAATTCTAATAAATAATAGTTTCATTTCTCGCACTTCTTGCTTGTAAAACTCTCTTCTGGTTTCTTGCTTCCCTGCCATTTACGATCTTCAAAGTTTAATGCAATCTTAAATGACCATCTTCTGTCCTCCTGACACCCATTCTTTTATTGTCCTTTCACCTCACTGGCGTCTTCTTATTCTCTTTCACTCTTAGCCTTGCCTGGGTAAAAGGATATATATATATATATATATATATATATATATATATATATATATATATATATTTCAAGAAAGTGGAAGATGACGTAGATTAAAACTCACTGTTCAAGCATTTGCTTTTATAAAGTGGTCGATACACAGTAGAGCTTAATATTGTAATTTTGTTATTATAAAGGATTATATTATCATAATATCACTACACAAAAATTTCCATGTGTCATAACAATACTGCTCTTCTTCAGGTGATATGGTAAAAAAAATATTTTAATATATCATCTGAAGAAGAACAATATTGTTCTGAAACATAAACATTATTGTGTCGTGATATTATGCTTTTATAAACCATTGTAATAAAAACATTACAACACACACACACACACACACACACACACACACACACACATATATATATATATATATATATATATATATATATAATTATATCACCCCAAAACAAGGCGGGAATGCCACTAGTGTGCAGTGTGAGAGAAAAGACTGGTATTGAAGAAAGAATAAAAGATAAACAGTATTTAAGAAGTGATATTATGCTGTTATAAGTCATTGTAATAACAAATTTACAAGATATATATATATATATATATATATATATATATATATATATATATATATATATTACCCCGAAGCAAGGCGGGAATACGATTATTGCGCAAAGAGAAAAGACTGCGTACAGGGAGTATTGAAGAAAGGATAAAAGATAAACAGGATTCAAGAAGATAAAAATGGCAATTAACGTTGCATTTCAATTATTGTAGATTTTAGCTATCAGGAAAGCAAGTAAACGGAAGAAAGCTCCTCTGTTGTAAGTGTGAGAAAAGAAACAATAGAATTTGCTGATACATTAAAGTATTTCAATGGTAAAAGGTGAGGACCCAGATGCCAATCCAGTAGCACGCTTAAATTCATTTCCCACCCTTTTACAGTTAAACAGATAAGATGTAACCGTAAATTCTACTCTAACAGCTTCTTTTCTCGCGCTTTCCGCCTGTGGAACTCCCTTCCACAAGTCTGCTTTCCCAACAGCTACAATCTCCAGGTGTTTAAATGTAGGGTCAATAGACACCACCTATCACCCTAACTCCCAATTATTCTCAGAACACTCTCATCTACCCAACCCTCATTCTCGGTATGCTTACCCGCCTATCACCCACCCTCTGACATTTCCTATATTTAACCATTCTCGGTATCCTTACCCGCCTATCACCCACCCTCTGACATTTCCTATATTTAATCATCCTTTCTCCACTCTATGTAGCCCTCTGCGCAGTAGTGGCAGTGACATGCCTTGCTCGGGGTGAAACGCTTATAAAAATAATAATAATAATAATAATAATAATAATAATAATAATAATATTAATATATATATATATATATATATATATAATCATATCAGCCCCAAGCAAGGCGGGAATGCCACCAGTGTGCAGAGTGTTAAAGTGTGAGAAAATAATAATAAAAAAAAAATGGGCTGAGCATATACCCAAATACGAGTATCTATTAAAAACAATGCTTAAACAAATAAAATAAAAACTATGTCGGAGTTAATCCATTTCGTAATAAATTTCACATACATATTATCGTACGTCGGTGGCACGACTCGTAGTTTCATGCAGTACGCAGTCATCAGGTGCAAATTACTAACTGACGATTTAAAATATTTGAGTTTAATTTCAAATTTTTCAAACGGTCGATTTGTAGGATAATAATATGTATATTTATTAATATATAATTAGTGTATATATATATATATATATATATATATATATATATATATATATATATATATATGTATAATGTCGTAGTTCAAAACTGTTGTATGATGATTTCTACATGAAATCCCTAAGAAAGATTTCACATTTCATAGGCAACTTTCAATACTCAAAATAAAATAAGATTTTACTGTCGGAAGTTCAAAAATTTACGTCACAGTAAAATTTAGATGGGTGGGATTAATAAGTAGATAGCAATCAATGTCTATTTTTAGATTTTGGACAACATTACGTTTAGATTGAGTTGTAAGTGAAAAATTTAAAAATTTGGCTTTGTCTAGTTCTAAAAAGGGTG
This sequence comes from Ascarosepion bandense, assembly GCA_037127315.1. Taxonomy (NCBI): domain Eukaryota; kingdom Metazoa; phylum Mollusca; class Cephalopoda; order Sepiida; family Sepiidae; genus Ascarosepion; species Ascarosepion bandense. The sequence goes on from JBBBDQ010000333.1 coordinate 5,568, forward strand.
TGGGGGAGTAAAGGAAGAAATAGGAAGTGGTGTTCGATGAAATGTGAAATCTCTTTTAGGGATTTCATGTAGAAATGATCATACAACAGTTTTGAACTTTGAAATTTATTTTATTTTATAATTGGCTCTGTAATTTAAATATTAATTACATTGAGTCTTTCACCTGGGTCATTTTTTAATATTAAAATATTAATATTAATTAGGATCGGGTTTTTGGGATTTACCTTCCTGCTTTTCCTTTTGGATTAAAGTTTTTTTTTAAATATACATACATATATATATATATATATCCCAGTGAATAAGGAACGAAGAAAAAAATTTTTTTACAACGTCCAAAGCATTAATTTAAAACCGTGCTCGATATATAGCATATAGCAGTCAATATTTATTATAAATTATATTTTAGAACATGTAAAACTTTTTTATATATATCCACTACAGATCGTACATTTGTTTCGACATTGAAACTACATTGTCTCATCAGGTGGTGTGGACAGGAATGGAAAGCCTCTTTTCTTATATTTGGTCAGTTGTGTGTGGGATGTTGGTGGGGGTTAGTGATGAGGGAATAAGTCTTCTAAATTTTCCGTTTGGAGTTTGATGAAAGTGGGGTGGGTAGTGAATATAGTTGATTAATGAGTGTCTGGGAATTTTGTAGACAGATTTAACATTACAAGAGAAGATGTAGGATTTATGGCCACCTGACTAAACTTTATTCTTTTGATTTCTTAGAAGAGCAGAGTAGGGAAGTGCAAAGTGTGGAAAGGGATGGGATTGAACCTATCTTTAATGTTTATTTGTACAACTATAGAATATTTTTGTATTTAAGTACAGTTTTTATAATTAATCTAATTTTGTATATTTAACTTTAATTTTGACTTTAATAAATCGATTTTTTCTATAAAATTTTAAATTTTAAATTAGATCACAGTTTGTGGTGTGTAATAAGTAAAATTTAATGTAAAAGTGTTGTTAGTACTATGAAAGTTTATCATTTCTAAGGGGTCCTACCTCTGGTTTTTGTAGTATTTTTCGCATGTTTGTAAGGTTAGTTCTTTAATGTGTTTGCAGTTTTCTGTGGTTTCATGCCTCTGGTTTAAAAGTTTTTTGCTATTCATGTATTTAATGATTTCAATTTTTTCTTGAAGACAAAGGAAACATGATTCCTTTATTGATTTAGCTGGTCTTGCTTGTTTGAGGATTTTCAATTTAACTTTAGGTGTTTTATTTTCGTTTTTTAACTTCCAAAAGTATTTGGAAAGAGACGTCATGTTTTGTTTTTCTTTGTTATTGAAAGATGAGAGGTGATTGTAAAAGTGTTTTTAAATACGTTCATGGTGTTTACGATATACATTTTTCATCTTCAGGATTCTCCATGGATGAAATCGAACACATATATATCAGGGATTTTGTTAAACATTTATTACGACTGGGGCATTGGTTTGGGTTTCTACAGTTACAGAAGTTGTTATTATGGGTCGGACTGGTATTAGTGTTGGAGTTATTTTTGTTGTGTGCTTTAATATTTTACTGTTATGTACTTTAATTATTTTTTCTAGATTGTTGGAGCAGCTATAGCTTAGTTTTATTGTATTCTTATTGAAGATTTTGCTTAGAGGGTTATTTTTAGGAAAATGCTTATCTATTAGTTTAAGGAATTTATGTCCCAGCTTAAAGTTAACTAATGATTAAAAGAAGGGTAATACCATATTATTTTCCTGTTTCTATTTTTGCTTTTTGAGCGCTTGAATCTTTCGACAATGTTAATTTTGAATGATTGATATCCGCTTTCTTTAAGGATTTTGTCGTAAATTACTTTGTGTTTATCAAATATTTATTTATTGGAGGAGTGTGTGTTCATGCGGCGTTCTATTGATGATGGAATATGCTTGATAATGGATGGTGGGTGATTAGAATTGGGGTTTATATAAATTGGGTTAGCATTATTTTTCATGTAAGATTGGAAAGTGTTCGATACTAAGTCTAATGTTATGTCTAGAAAATCAACTTGCTTGATATTAGGGTTAATTTCTACGTTAAGACCAAAGGATGTAAAGACTTTATGAATTAATTTTCTAGTTTTATCAACCTTATCTCCAGTAGATTTATTTATTACCATGAGTCCCATATTGTTAGTATCAATTTCTTTATACGCCGTGAGGTTGTACAGTAGGAATAATACGACTAGATCCGAAGATTCTGCAGAATCCAGGACTCCCATAGATAAATCAAAATTATCCGTTGAATTTCTTGTCCAATGTTCGTTGATGTAGATGAGAACTGATTTTCTACAGTTTAAAATTATTTTGATTTCATCCTTTGAAATGTCCGAATAGAATTCCACGAATGCCAAGGCAAGATTGAAAAGGCCGTCAAATATCAATGGGTAAAAATCCACGATGTCAGATGGTAGGAAAGTGGCATATTTTTTTCACAAGGTTCTCGAACCATTTAATTACATCCATTGTACCCCTCCATTGCATGACTTGGATTTTTTCTTATTTGTTGGTTAACTCTTTCTAATATTACCTTATTAATTCTACCGATTTCTGATTTATTAGGGTTTATTATTCTAGTGGGTAATTTTCGGTAGAATTCCGGCGTATAGTCTTTTAAAAGTATGTATGGCTCCTTTGTTGTAATTTTGGGGAATCTGTCGCTTATTTTCACTTTATCCGTAATTTGTTTGTCTGAGCAGTTGATTCTATCTATGTGGTTTTGGTGCTCCGTGTTAATTTTTCTGAAGTTTTTTGTTAGGTTTTTCTTAATCAGGTCTTTGTAAACTCAAAATAAAATACATCACATTTTCCTTGTCTAATATATTCAACGAAATATATATCTAAACTTATTTATAAATGGAACTTTGTGTGTGTTTGTGTGTGTGTGTTTGTGTGTGTGTGTTTGTGTGTGTGTGTAACCGTTACCTATAGACTCCGAAACAGCTGAACCGATTTTCTTGAAAATTTACATAGTTGTATTATAAGCGTCTGCGAGTGTTCTTAACTAGGTTTTGTGTCGAGGTACCCCCGATAAATACCGAAAATCGATGATCGAAAACATCGGGTTATAGAAGGAGTGGTCCGATTTTAATCAAATTTGATACACTCATAGACAAAGACATAAGAAACGATATTCAGAAGTTTAAAGTTTGCAGTTCTTGCAATAGTGCAGAAAATTTGATATCGATACCAGGAATTCAAAATTTGACTTACATCCATTCGATTTTCTTTCAATCTACGGTTTCACTTTACCTGGAAACAACTATTCATTTTTAGTCTTTCGTGCCAACGTCCAAAGGGTTTGAGCTCCAGGACCATGGATTAGTTTTAAAGCTTTCATTACACCCGAACAACGCCGGGCTATACTGCTAGTATTTATGTATATGTCATCTACATACAAGCCTGTTTCGCAGCTTATCAGGTTGGTTAGACATCTACTTGCTTCTAGCCCGGATCGAAACTCGACCGATTTGGTGTCAATCGGAGTCTCTACTCATTAAGCCATAAGCACATCGAATGAGGGGCAATAAATTTTAGTGCATTATTTATAAGCGCTGTATACACACGTTAGTCACCAGAAGAACGTTATTGCTGAAGAGTAACGTATATATATATATATATATATATATATATATATATATATATATATATATATGTGTGTGTGTGTGTGTGTGTGTGTCAGTCAGTTAAGTGCCTTATGTGATACGCGCTTGAGCGATCATGTCTCTTTCGGTCTATTGCTGACTAGGCAGAAGATTTTTCTGCAGTAGGTTGCCATTTCTTTCTGTAGTAATCAACCACCACTATCGAACCCAATCTATCTTACTATCTAACCCCCAGCTGAAGAGAGAAGATTTTCCAGCTATTTTTGCCGTAGATTAATTGCTAATCAAGGCTACAGAACACAATATGTCCTCCTATTTAACCCATAGCTAGAGAGAGAATAGAGGGATGAATACATTTCCCAAGAGTATTTGTGCGTAAGTGAATGCAACGAATTCTACTAGAATTCGAACCCGGCTCTCCGATTTCTCATTCCAAGCCAATTTCTATTACACCACTGCATATACAGGGTACTCATAGAGTTCGTGTGCACTTTAAAAAATTAATAACTTTATTTGTATTTCCGACAGAAATAATTTGTAAAAAGGATTAGGAAGAAGTAAATCTTTATTTTTTAAGGTTTTATTGAACTTTTATTTAAGTTTCCACATGTCCTCCATCATTAGCAATACAAAGGGTAATGCGATTTTGCAGTTGGAAAACATTTGCCAACTGATTTACAGTAATGTCTGAAATCACATTAGTTATTTCAGTTTTCAAATCTTTTAATGAACTCGGTTTGGTTACATACATAACTGTTTTCACATGAAAAAAATATAATGGAATTTAAATCTGACGAACGTGGAGGATAATAAATTAGCCCACCCCGTCCGATCCATCTGTTAGGAAATTCCTGATTTAGAAACCGTCTAACACGCAGAGCAAAGTGACGAGAAGCTCAATCTTGTTGAAACACTATTATATTTCAAGTTTAATTATTCAAGCTCATTTTTTAAGGATTATTTCTATCACAAATCATAAAGTTATAATTTTTAAAAGTGCACACGGATTTTATGGACACCCTGTATATAGTAAACAAATAAAATCTCGGTTCGTAGATCCGACCATCATAGGGATGTCTCTATTTTTGTATGTTTGCATATATATATATATATATATATATATATATATATATATATATTCTCTTTCCTTGACACTGTCGGTAGAGCTTAAAGATATGGTTAGATAAATTTACACCATTCATCTATTTAAACTCATCCAGAATGTTCTCCGCTGTTTTTCCCTGACCTTCTTGCTCTCTATCCGCCCTGTGAGTATCAGATTTTCGAAGTTCCCTTCCTCATTATGTGGTCCATAAATTTCAAATGTCTTTTCCTGGTATTAAGAATAAGTGTCTTTTTGTTTCCATTTACTCGAAAACTTTATCACTGCGTCCCTGTTGATTCAAGGATATTCTCAACATCTTTCTGTATCACCATACTTTTTGCTGTTTCGAGCCTCTACTTTATCTGTGACATTTGTGTGTCCATGTGTGTCAGAGAGAGGCCACAGCCCTTATTTTTCCTTTTATTTCTGTCTGTTAGTATCTACATCTTTGCCCGCTTATATCCCTCTATAGGGGCCTGTCTCTATTTTTGTATGTTTGCATATATATATATATATATATATATATATATATATATATATATATATATATATATATTCTCTTTACTTAATACTGTCGGTAGAGCTTAAAAATATAATGACGAACACATGGTTTCAAGTACAACCAAGACGACTATGGGCATTGAGAAACCCGGGAAGTGGCATAAAAAAAAAAAACTCTGATTACATAACAATGAAGAGGAGATTCAAGAATGCAGTTGTTCATTGTAAAACTTAACTCATCTTCCGATTGTGAAAGCGAACACCTCCCGGTTATATGCAAACTAGCGGTGAAACTCCCAGAATAAAGAAGACTAATGCAGCACCCCGACTGCAATACAACGTACTCGTGAATCACTTCAACAAGCAGGAAATGTACAAGGACAGAGTGAAATAAACATACGAAGGACAAACTGAAAGATGAAATTCGAAATATGACGGACGGAAAGAAGCATTATTGACATCGGCCAACAACATCGTCCCCCCCAAAAATAGACGTAGAAATAAAACTCAGTGAATCACTGATGAGATTTTGAACATAATGAAAAAGAGGCATAAAATAATGCCAAGATATGGAACGAAATACAAGAAAAGTACACAAGGAAAAAAGGAACAAATACAAACTGGCGATAAAAAGAATGGCTCAACAACAAATGAGCAGAAATAGAGAATTTGAGTTAGACCAACAAAGGCGACAGGCATAAAAAATAAGGGTAATAAGAGGACAAAAAACATGCTCCTCAACAGGATGCATAAAATCCAAGGATGGAACACTTGTATTAAAGAAAGAGAAAATACTTCAGCGGTGGGAAGAATATATAAGAGATCTCTTCCACGACGAGAAAGAGCAACCGACAATACACAGGAATACCGACGTTCCAGAAATATTAAAATAAGAAGTGGAATTGGCACTGACCAAACTGAATAGAAACAAAGCAGCAGGACCAGAAAGCACTGTAATAGAGATCCAGGCAGCCTTAAATTATTTCAGCATAGACAAAATTACACAAATAATAAATGAAATCTACAACAGTGGCGAAATCCTGGAAGATTTAAGCAGATCGATTTTCATATCACTGCCTAAGAAGCCAGATGCAAATAAAAGTAAACACCTAACGATCAGCTTAATGAGCCTCGTAACAAAACTCATCATCCGAATTCTTATGAATCAGACCGAAAATAGATCAAGAAAAGTGTAGTTTCCTCAAGAACACTGGCCAAAAGAAACGCGATATTTATGCTTAGAATGATGTCAGAAAAAGAAAAAAAAAACAATAGAGATGTGTACATGTGTTTCATCGACAATGCAAAGGCATTCGGCAAAATATGGCAGATAGAAACGCTTGGTAATCTTGACATATTCGGGAAAGATATTAGAGTAATCAAGAACCTGTACTAGCAGCAAACTGCTTGCATATGGACAATAAACGAATTCAGCAGATACACAAAGATAGAAAGGGACTCAATACAAGGATTCTGTCTTCTCACTACATCTATTCAACCTATAAAACGAGACTAGAAGGCCTCCGAGTATTCATCATTATTAACCGCAGTCTGAACACAAAAATATACGCAGATGATACAGTGCTGATAGAAGATACAGAAAAGAAACTACAAGACCTGCTATATGAAGTAGTTAAAGAAAGCGGAAAAGACTACATATCAACTACAAGAAAAGTGAATGCATGGTGATCAGTAAAAAGAGACTAAAATACCAACTACAAACTGGTGATATCAGAAACAAACATTTGCAGAAATTCAAATACCTGGAAAGTGTTCTAAGAAAGGAGAGAAAGTGCGATACGGAGATCTGAAAGCTTATTGGCATGGCCGAGGATGAATTCCAGAAGCTGAGTAGAGTTTTAAGAGACAGGAGAAATTCGCTGAAAACAAAGGAGAGAGCTCTTGTTATGTGATGTCTGTTCTTCAATACGGCAGCGAATGCTGGGCAATTTCATCACAGATGAAGAAGGATTCGAAACAACCGAACTGTGGTTCTACAGAAGGATACTGAGGATACCATAGACGAAAGATGCGAGCAATGACAAGGTTTTGTAGAAGATGGACACAAAAAGAAAACTGACACGTGCCACAGATGAACTTGTTTCATCGTTTGTATTATGGAGGCACCCATCATCTCACAATCGATCTCGTAAATTAACTTTTCCAGACAGGATACACAGAGATACATCTATTCCCAAGGAAGACCTTACAGGAGCTATGACAAATAGGGAATACTGGAAGGGTGTAGTGAGTTCTATCTCGGCTGAGGCCGTAAAATGATGATGATGACATGAAGTAGTTAAAGGAAGCGGAAAGGACTACATATCAACTACAAGAAAATTGAATGCATGGTGATCAGTAAAAAGAGCCTAAAATACCAACTTCAAACTGGTGATATCAGAAACAAACATGTGCAGAAATTCAAATTCCTGGGAGGTGTTCTTAGAAAGGACTGAAAGTGCGATACGGAGATCTGAAAGCTTATTGGCATGGCCGAGGATGAATTCCAGAAGCTGAGTAGTGTTTTAAGAGACAGGAGAAATTCGCTGAAAACAAAGGATAGAGCCCTGGATTGTTATGTGATGTCTGTCCTTCAATACGAATGCGGGACAATTTCATCACAGATGAAGAAGGATTCGAAACAACCGAACTGTGGTTCTACAGAAGGATACTGAGGATACCATAGACGAAAGATGCGAGCAATGACAAAGTTTTGTAGAAGATGGACACAAAAAGAAAACTGACACTTAACATAAGAAAAAGTTTTTGGGGCATGTGTCAGTTCTTCAATATGGCAGTGAATGTTGGACAATATCATCGAAGATGAAAAAAAAAAAGTGCGATACGGAAATCTGAAAGCTTATTGGCATGGCCAAAGATTCATTCCAGAAGTCGAGTAAAGTTTTAAGAGACAGGAGAAATTCGCTGAAAACAAAGGCGTTATTTTACAGCACTTTTCAACCGTCGGTCCACTTATTTTTCTTGGTGCTATATTTCTTTCTTTTATTACTTAATTGTTTGCACGCTTCCCGGTTTGGTTTAGCTCGGCAGAAAGACAGCTAGTGGAGAACTCACGTGACTACCTTGTGATTAATCAACACAACGTGGAACAAGGGAGATCACCGTGACAGAGTCTATCTACAACCCGCTATCTGGATCGAAACCAACAGCGACCAGAGCCGGAAGGTGCCACAGATAGGAGATACAGAAAAAAACAAAAACTACAAGACCTCCTATATAAAGTAGTTAAAGAAAGCGGAAAGGACTACATATCAACTCCAAGAAAATTGAATGCATGGTGAGGAGTAAAAAGAGCCTGTCTGTCATTCAATACGGCAGCGAATGCGGGACAATTTCCTCACAGATGAAGAAAAGATTTGAAACAACCGAAACGTGATTCTACAGAAGGATACTGAGGATACCATAGACGAAAGATGCGAGCAATGACAAGGTTTTGTAGAAGATGGACACAAAAAGGAAACTGACACTTAACATCAGGAAAAAAACAGCTGAAGTTTTTGGGACGTGTAATGTCAGTTGAATCCATTGTATTCACTTACGCGCAAATACCCTTGGGAAAGGTATTAATCCGTCGCTTCCTTCCAGTTATGGGTTAAATAACAAAACAGATTGGGTTCTATAGCCTTGGTCGGCAACCAGTCTACCGCAGAAAGCAATGGCAACCTACTGCGGGATAATCTTCTGCCCGGTCAGTCATGTCTCTTTCGAGACATGATCGCCCAAGCGTGTATCACGCATGGCACTTAACTGACTGACTGAATGTCAGTTATTCAACATAGCAGTGAATGCTGGACAATATCATCAAAGATGAAGAAAAAACTTGAAGCAGCTGAAATGCGGAACTACAGAAGGATGCTGCTGACATCGTGGACCGAGCATGTGAGCAATGACGAGGTTTTGGAAAGTATGGAAACAAAAAGGAAATTAATATTGAGCATAAGGAAGAGACAACTTAAGGTCTTGGGACATGCAATAAGGAAAGAGGGCTTGGAGAACCTGATACTAACAGACCAGGAGGTGGATGACAGAACGGGGGTTGCGTGGTGTTACAGGAAATAGTGTGCTAAAAGCCACCAGGAATAGAGAGACGCGGAGGGCCTTGTTCTCCTACGTCCTGAAAGGACAAGGCACATCGAAGAAGAAGAAAAAGAATGAGGAAGGAGGACTTGGAGAACCTGATGCTCACGTGACAGATAGAAGGGAAGAGGAAGAAGGGAGAGCAGCGCACAACATACTTGATGGACTTGAACAAATGAATGATGGAGAGGGAATATTAAGAGCGACAAAGGATAGGGAGATGTGGAGAACCATGATCGCTTACTTTGTGAAAATACACGGCTTATACAAGAAGAAGGACTTACTTATTAAAAAATATATAATAAACAAATTTATCCCAAACCAAAATAATTTAAGTATTAATCGCATAAAAGAAACAATTTAACAACATCATAAACTCATATTCGTTTATTAGACATTGAATTACATCAATTAGCATCCTCTATAATTTCTCTAGACTTTTTAGTTGACATAATGAATATTCATGAGCGTCTCTTCAATTTAAAAAAATGAAAAGCTAACAATATATTCACTTTTGATTATGAATATTTCTTTTTAAAAATTCCTCACATTTGCTTTGATAAAGTTTATCAGAGGAGGAAACACGCCGGCTAAAATAATTTTTCTCTTTGTCTTTATGAATATATATTTATTTATTTGTTTAAACGTTAAAACGTTAAATGGATACTCATATTTGAGTAGATGCTTTGTTTTTATTATTAAAAAGTATATTTATTTATTTACACCTATCTTTCTGAATATTCGAGAAATCTTGTTAGAGAAATATTCACTCTCCGGTAGAATATTTAGGACACTAGATGGAATAAAAAGGGGTATATACTGTATATTCAATCTATTTTCTAAAAGATAGTCTTTGATACGAAACAGAGTAGAGCATATATTCCGAGAATCGGGAAAGATGTGAATTTAAAAGCCCTATTCGAGGCTTGCTTGACCAAGCGGTACTACGTGGACAAGAGTTCAAGGCACGGCAAAGCTAATGACTGTTCCCACTGAGGACGAACGTTCGAATATCGCCTGGGGGTGTATGTTCTTCTATCAAGATTTTCTCGAATATTCATGCTGGCAAATGTAAATAAATAAATATACTCTTCAATAATAATAAAAAAGTATCTACTCAAATAGGAATATCTATTATAATACCGTTTAAACAAGTTGAAAATATGTCGGATTAAATTATTTACTCTTTATATATATATATATAGTTTTATTGTTTGCTTTAATTATGGCCAAAAGTGCTTAATATCAGAGACAGACCGTGTGTAAATATAAAAGTGAATACTAAGATCAATACTGAGTGGCGAATGTCTGCTTCATATTGAAGTGCAATCTTCCATATGGATTTGTAAAATTGTCCTGAAGAGCATGAAAGAGATTGTCATCTTTCGGTGTTTATTATATATATACTGATATCAATAAATTCCTACATAATTTATACCCAGGGAAGAAAAAATTTAAACGAGAAGAAAAATTCCAAATAGGAAACTTATATATATAGATTTCCCAATTTATATATATATATATATATATATATATATATATATATATATATATATATACCCTGTTTGAAGTTAAGCAAATCGTATAAATTTTAATGTTTCGAATTTAGTTAGAAAAAACTGTCGAATTTTAAACAATTAATTTAGATATCAAAACAAAGTCTCAGTTAAAATTTTAGGTATGTTTTCTTGAAGTTATTAGATGTATTATGAAAAAACAATTGCCGTCTGAAGTTATTGGCCAAAACCAAACAATCACAATTTGCTTCAATAGAAAGGTAATAAAATCAAAAATTGATCAACACTTATAATAGAAGAAATAATATCTACATACGCTAAGTCTCTGAACCCTTTAGATTTTAATATAGTCACCCTACTTCTCGACAAAAGCCAGTAATCTAATATCCTTTAATTTTATTTTCTTACTTAAGCAGATTCAATTCTCGATATAGTAGTTTTAATTGCCTCCCTTGCCTCTGCTTTGCTGTTATATTGTTTGACACATTTAATATAATTTTATCTTCACAACTGGCAATAAATTTTCGTTCAGATTCACATCAGGACTTAATAGTAGCCATTACATTATCATTTCTCCTGTAAATCTATTATCCTCAAAGAATTTACGGGTAAGCTTAGATAAATGAGAAGTAGCATAGTTTGACATAAATACACGCTTCACGTTGAAACTGCAAAAATGTGATTTTTATCACGCAACGAAATCCTTGCTCATAAAATTGAAATAGTTACCACTGTTCTGTTTGACTACTTCATTGACTTTGAATAGCCCAATAATTGTTTAGTCGACAATTCCAGCTCATGTCATAAGATTGTTGCCTCCTTTTTGCCATCATGTAGCTCCAATCATGTTTGAATTGAATAAAATCTATTCTTTGGCCCATCCATCAAGTCCATCACATGTCACTCGAGATTTATCCGTGAAAATCTCTTTAGAAAGTCAGTTTTCATGTATTTTTTGACCCAATTTAAAATATTTGCTTTCGTGAGAATCGGTTGCCTAGGAGATCTTTTTACAGATCTCAATTCATAAAGTATTCTACATCTTTTCTACAATGTAGATGTTTCCTCATTCATTGTTAGATCTTCCCCTTTTCAGTATATATTATGGACAAAAAGTGAAGTAGTTTTTATTACATTTCAAAGGTCTTAGGTTAATTTTACTTTAATTTGCATACTAATTTCAGTCAGTCAATTTTAGTAAATTTCAAATATCTCAAACATTAACCACTAAAAATTGCAGAAAATTTAGTAAAATAAATGTGCGACAGGCATAAGTAGTAGTGACAATTGTACTGAACAGCATACTAGAATACAAATAAAATTAAAATAACCCAAATTTGACCAGAGGAAAATAAAATAATTATAATGAATGACTATCTCTACAAAGTCATCCTATGATAATTGACAAAGTATGTTTTTGTCTTTTAAAACATTTTGAGGATCATCGCTAAAATGATTTGAAAATGAAACATTTCAGATTAATCCAGATCTACTAGTTGTTTAGTTTCATTTTCGAAGCCAAATTTATGTACGTGTGTGCGATGGCTTTGGCTGCATACTGCGCATGTCAACTCTTTGCCCTGCACATAGGGCGGGCAAGGAAGCGAACCACAGGCAGCTTGTACTGGATAGAACAGTACCCCGTCTTCATTTCTGTATCCGGCTGGATCTGCTTCAGGGGCTTCGTCTATGCATGTAAATGGATTTCTCCCGTTGTGTCCATAATGAGACGACATCAGATAACCTGAATACTCGAGTGTCCATCCCGAATAGCAGGTCTTACGCGCTGGTAGCATCATGATTGCTGCTGGTTTTAGTGTTTGACATACAGAGCACGGGATATTGTGGTCGTGAAGGGTCTTGCTATGAGTGTTGGCGAAAAGGCCTGTCGGGAAATTGGCAGTGTAGTGAGAAATCTCATATTCTCCACCGTATATCCATTGGCTGTCTTCTGCTTCTTTTGTAAAATTGCCCCAGACAGGATCCATAGGAAGACATAGAATGTTGCTACCTCCTCCGGTATGCGTGTAATGCTGACCTCCCACGATTCCTGCAAAAAGCAGAATAAATTAGTAACTTTTCATACCTTAGAATTTATTATTAATTAATATTAGAGTCAAAGTAATTATAAGATACAGTGTCAGAATATCATCGTAATAGTAGTAAAAATAGTAATTAAAATAGTGAAAGGTGCCTTGTAAACGTTATGCAAAATATTAAGAAACAGAAACAGTTCGTTAAAAAAAAAACTTCAATAAGACTCTTGATGAAACAAAAATATGGTTCTACAGAAAGATGTTGAGGACAACACGGACTGAGCACGTGAGCAACGATGAGGTGTTGCAGAGAAAGCAAACAAGAAGAAAACTTAACATGAGGAATAGACAGATGAGGTTCCTGGGACACGTAATGTGGAAAGAAGGCCAGGAGAATTTAATGCTCACAGGATGGACAGAAGAAAAGCGAGATTGAAAAAAGCAGTGCTGGACATATTCGATAAGCTTAAACAAATGGATGGCGGGGCAGGATTTGGGAGAGATACCAAAAGGAGAAATATTGAGAGCGACAAGAAACGGGGCCAAGTGGAAGTCCATGATTAAATACGTCCTGAAGAAACACGGTACCCGAAGAAGAGGTACCCAATGTATAACCTTCTCTAACTAGCTTTAGTAAATAGATTACGAAACAAAGGAGAGATAACAAAAAGTTAACATTTCTTAAGAACTACAAAGGATAGAAAACGTCCTGCATATACACGGTACATTGAAGCAGAACAAGAACTAATAACAGCATTTATAATATTCAGTATCCTAAAAAAAATCACAATTCTCTCAAGCAAAGCAATAAAGCTACTAAGACGCAAGTGGATACTGAGTGTGAAAAAACATCAGATAAAGGAAACATCCTTAAAGAGAAAGAACAATAAAAAAACAAGCCAATGAAGAAAACAGATGATGACAATTGACATTGCACTTAAAATATGAAAGATTACTGGAAAGCTAGAAGTTAGAAAAGAATTTAATTTTCTTTTCTTCCTGTTACATTTGGCCTCAATAAATTTAACTTGTGGTTAAATGTAACAATTTCGACGGTAAAACGATGAGAGTTGTCAATCTAGTCAGTTAATTGCCATACGTGATTCACGCTTGGGCAATCATGTATCTTTACATCCATGAACAGAAGATCTATAGAAGATTTTCTTGCAGTGGGTTGCTACTTCTTCCTGCAGTACACTGGTTGACAACCAAGGCTATAGAACCCAATCTCTCCTACTGTTATTCATCTCATATACTTGAGGGAAAAGAGGTAGATCAATGGTATTTGTGCGTAAGTGAACGAAACGAATTCGACTGGAATTCAAACTCGTGTCTCTGATTTCTTATACCTAGACGATATCTTTATGCCACAATCTAATACTGAGGTTTAAATTCGCGGTACCAAAGTGGAAAACTCATCAGAACAATCACCATGAACATGTTTATAGAAAAAAGGACATAAAAACTACGTTACGACTTGATACGGTGACTAGAACAAAACAAGAAAATGCAAAATAAATAAAATAAACTTGACTTTACAAAGAAAGGTCTTTCTGTACGAGAGAGAGAGAGAGAGAGAGAGAGAGAGAGAGAGAGAGAGAGAGAGAGAGAGATCAAAAATTGTCCTGAAAAAGTCAAACGCTGGAAAAATAGAGGTCTGAATCGGACTAAATATTTACTGTATGTAAAATACAATTGCGGCACAAGGCCAATTTTGGGAGACAAAATCTCAGGTTGGTCAACAGTAACTATCCTATACCTAGTGAATCCGATTCACGACCCAGACATCCATTACAATTTTTCATTCACCACAAAAACCTATCGATCAGCATTCAATCCTTCATATACCAACATACCTCAAACGTTTCAGGGAACTAAAAAAAAACCCAAATATCCTTAAAAAAATTATTTACAATAAATACAAAAAATATATAAAAATTCATCATGAAATGATATGAGGGAAGGAGTATGACACAAATCCCAAAAATAAAATTTTCAACTAAAAATACAAACAGAATTCATGATGTTAGTTGGACCCAACCAATCCACAAAAACAAAGAGGCCGCTGTATTCTGCCCTTGAGACAAAATCAAGAGGCACTCTTTCTGCAGGGAGTGGAGAGAAGGAAATAAAATCTATGGGGAAAATATAATCCTGACCCAGACGAGATAAAACGGTAAAAATAAAAACTGGGGAAACTGGGAATCTCGACCTGGATCATAACAAAAGACAATGCCGGGAACAGGCCAGGACTCACACTCATTCACATTAACTAGGTAGACAAAAAAGATTTACCTTAACCAGGGAAGGGTTCCAAAGGAAAAACAAGGCTAGCTCCGTTTTCTACAATGTTACTACAATGTTATTGCAAAAATCTTTTGCTGCAGACAAGTGATCCCAGACTCTCGGCTTCCCTCCCGTATTACAAATAAGGGTGATTACCCCGGTGGCCTTGGAAAGTTGTTTGAATACTCCGTGGATTTCGCATCAACAGAGGTCAGCTTCAACAGCGGCTTTAAGAGGCTCTTCCTTTGAGCCGACTAATCCTTGGACACTTCTTTCTTGTCTATTTGACAAAAGGCTTCTCCATTAGGGAGGGATTTTTTTTCTTGAGATGGGTGGGAGTGATAGAGGGGGACTTGATTGGAGTGAGTGGTTAAGTTGCGAAACCGGAGCAGTGGAATGTTCTGGCGGGGGAAGAAGGGCGGCACTTTGCCTTGGCCGCATATGAGTCTTTCGGTCTCTCCGGAGACACAGGTACAAATGATGATTTTGCAGGTAATTTCTCCACCTCTGCTCGACTCCTTCTCAGTACCTTGGGCTTGTCGACTTTTTTTTTTTCAAACACACATACTGGCGTCGTACGAGCATGTTTGGTTCTAAAGTAGATTTAGCCGAGAGGAAGTAACCACACCGATCCAAATTGGTAGCATGTGCTTAGAGCAATATCCCGATAGTTGCGAATTCAAGCGTGGGCTTTCTTGTTTAATAAGATATCAAAACCTCATTTTCTACGTTTACGGTTGGAGAAGACATCCAGTATTTCGACGTAGTGAGCTGATGCACTCCTAGATGCTTCCTTAGTATTAGCGCTGGACCCTCAAACAATACTACGTTTGTTCTTCCCCTTCCCCCATAAACCGTGCTGAGTATGAGGTCCTTGGTTATGAGTTCATTCTCAATACCACCATAAACATTTTGGCGATGGCAGCAGTATGTATCGCATGAAAAAAACGGTGCTCTTCAATATTTGTCCCAGGGACGCTAGAGACTTTTCTCTTTCGAGGACCGAAACATTTTGCTCAAGCGTTTGTTAACCTTGAAGACAGACTCTGTTCTTTGTCTAATTTTTTTTAACTCGTGAGTGCTTAACTAAAAGCCCCCATGTTTGATAAAATGAGAATAAACCATTGGATTTTTCCAAGGATTCTGCAAAGTTGATTTTTGCTGAGTGCATCCGGGTCACTGCATCGCGTTTTTTTATTTGTCTGCTTAATTTCTTTTTTTTTTGCTACATTTGATCTTTTGGTGTCTAGTCATTTTTTTTCAGGTTTCTGTAAAATTTTTTCGGGATTGGAGATTCCGCTTCTTCGCTTTTATTGGGTGGATCAATGTTTGTCGTTGTTCCGATGATTCGACGGCCATTTTGCTAGGATTCTCCTAACAATTTCAACAAAAAGAGTCGGCCTATACTGGAGGGAGCAAAAAGAATACAAATTAAAAACAAAAATATGGCAAAAACAAGAAAAAAATTCAAAAATAGCTGTAGAAACAGAAACCTTAGCGTGCGCGTCTTTTTAGAAAAATATGCGCTCAAATATGGATATCGACTAAAAATGATGTTTAAGTAATAAAATATGTCGATAAATGAATAAATAAAAAATTCCTTTATAAAAAGACACACACACACATATATTTTATATATTTTATATATATATATATATATATATATATATATATATATATATATATATATAGGGTAAGTTTGAGAGTAATCATTTATTTAGAGTTTACTGAACAGTTTTTATCTGTTCACCAGCACGCGATCTTTTATCGTCCCTCATAACTACAAGTCACAGGGGGTCAGAGCAGGGGAGTGTGACCTATCAAACAACTTTTGAAAGTTTGATGGAGACAAGCGCCTACATTATGGGCAAAATATGGCTGTGCATCATCTTGTTCAAAATACCTTGTCCGTCTTATTTGTAGTGGTATGTTGTCTTATTTGTAGTGGTATGTTGTCTTATTTGTAGTGGTATGTTGTCTTATTTGTAGTGGTATGTTGTCAATGGTAAACTCTTGCAGAATTTGTAAGTATTTGCAGTTACTGTTGAAGTTGTAAAGTAATATAGGTCAATTACATTAGCAGCGGTTACGGCTCACCACACATGTACTTTTGGGGAGAGCCATTCATACTCTCGAGTTAAAAGTGTGTTTTCAGTATCCCAGAAAATTATAACTGGTCACATAATTTTGAATCCCCCCCCTATATATATATATATATATATATATATATATATATATATATAATTATTTCACCTCAAGAACAGCGGAACTTCCACTAGTGTGCCGTGTTTCTTCAGGATGTAGGCGATCATGGACTTCCACTTGGCTCTCTCTTTTATTACTCTCAAAATTCTTTCTCTTCGTATCTCTCCCAGACCCAGCTTTACCATCCATTTACTCAGGCCTATCAAGTAAGTCTCAAGCTGCTTTCTTGCAGCTTGAGATTTACTTGATAGGCCTTTCCCTCTATCTGTCCTGTGAGTATTAAGTTCTCCAGGCCCTATCTGTCTCTTTCTTATATTAATTACGAGGTTTTTTGTTTCTTCGTTTCCATCCTCTCCAACACTTGGTCACGTGCTCAGTCCATAGTATCCTCGGCTTCCTTCTGTAAAACCATGTTTCTTCTTCGCAAACCTCTCCTTCAGAGGGTCACAATGAGAGGAGATGGAAGATTAAAAAAACGTTGTATTTAAATCTTTGGAGATTGTAGCTATCAGAGAAGCAAGTAAGCGGGAGAAAGTTCCACAGGTGTCAAGTGAGAGAAAAGAAAATTTTAGAGAAAAAGTGTCGGTTACATTTGCCTATTTTGACGGGAAAACGGCGGAATCTAGTTGCCAGTCTAGTAGCATGAGTAAATTCATGTGGGCGGGACACTAGGGATTGAAGCTCGTCAGAGCAGTAGCCGTGAAAATATTTGTAGAAAAGACAGATTAAAGCCATATCCAGTCGGTGAGAAAGTGAATGAAGTTAATCTGCCAAATCGGAACCGATAACATGGCAGATCCTCCTTTAGATTTTGTCGAGAACCCCGAGATAAATATCAGAAGCACGTGACCAGATATGAAAACAGTATACAGTTAAGATTGAACGGTAGATTTATAAATGTGCAAAATGGATTCTGACGAGAAAAACCTTCTGGCTCATTACAGCGACTCAAACTTTATAGCAGTTAATGTAGCTATTGATTCGATATCGTCATTCCACTTGAGATCGGCTGAGAGACTGAGGCTGAGGAGACGCATTATATTGCTTTCAGGGAGTGCGATCTGAAGGCGAATTTACATGGCAAAGAATGCATTCCTGAAGCTGAGTAGAGTATTGAGAGACACGAAAATTTCACTAGAAACAAAGAAGAGAGAACTGGATTGGTATGTGATGTATGTTCTTTAATATAGTTGTGAATTCTAGACAATTTCTTCAAAGATGAAAACGTGACTTGAAGCAACCGAAATGTTGTTCTACAGAAAGATGCTGAGGATACCATAGACCGAACATGTGAGCAACGATGAAGTTTTGGAAAGGATGAAAACGAAAAAGAAATTAATACTTATCAAGAAAAACAGTTGAAGTTTCTGGGACATGTAATGAGGAAGGGAAGCTTAGTGAATCTGATACTCACAGGTCAGGTAGAAGGAAGAGAGACAGGGTAAAGCAACTCACAACATACTTTAGAGGTTGAGCAAGTGACTAGCAAAATGTATTTTGCGTAGAGTAATAGGAGAAAGCGTGCTAAGAGCCACAAGTGATAAGGAAATGTGGAAGGCCATGATCGTCTACGTCCTGAAGGTATACGACCCATAGAGGAAGAAGCGTGATCCCTATTAGTGGAAGGTTGGAAAGCTTCTCTACGTTCAATAAAGGAGAGCAGCTTCGTTGTGGAAGCATTTAAATTTAGGAGCCATTTTCTTTCCCAGTCTATCATAGATTGGAGGTCATTCAGAGCTGAAGCGGGTTTTACTTTGTCAGCCCTGGCAAATTTCTTATTGAAACAGGAGAAGTAATTGTTTTATTGATGTTTTTCCAACATAGAAAATACTCACCATGGTAAACAAGTTTGGACAGCTTAACTGGACATGTTGTACGTCCCCATCGAATGTAAAGGGCACCAGCAGCAACATCTGCAAAAATATCAAAATACAATGAATTTGTCAGTAAAGGTAGATTTAAAATAAATTTAATCATTTATATTCAGAATATATTTAATAAAAAGCGTTAAACCTGTGAGTGTTTTTAAGTAAATATAACTTTCTTTTGGTTTATTAAGTAATGTAGGATTGCCATTCTCTGTTGCTAATCACAGACGACGAGATTTTAAATTATCGCCCTCCCCTAACGATAATTACAGGTGACACGAGATTAGAAAGAATTAATTTCGTTCTCGGTGACAAATCATTGCAAAATGTACGTATTCTTTTCACTCTCACCATTATGTGAGTACCTCAACTACAGACACTAAAATTGTTTTGAACTCTTCACATCTAATTTAATTTCTCATTATTTTTCGCTTTGTAAAATGTTCTTTATATATTTGTTAATAATTCTTTGTTCAAATAATGTGTCATGTTTTTGTCTCACATGAGTTCACCAAATTTGTTTGTGGGTCAATTGTACCAAAAACTTAAAAACCTCATCAAAAGAGCTGAAACCCGTAACGAAGTAAAGAAAATGATTTTTTTTAATCATATCGCCCCAAGCAAAGTAGTTTACTGCTAATGGTGCGCCGGGGGTTACATAGGAGGAAAGTTATGAGAAAGAGTGACTGGTAATTGGGGGTGTCAGGAAGTAGGTAAGAGAAAGATGAGAATACTGATGAGAGTGGAGTGGATGGAGAAAAGAGCCCGAGAGAGAGGATGCAAGTTAATGAGAGAGGAGATGACTATTAATTTTAATGTGATTTTCGCTTTGGAACTTGTGTAACCAAGGGATTTCAATAATTTTTTCAGGCACTTTATTCCGCCCTATTTCAGAATATCATTACGAGTGTTCTATTGAATCTCAAGCATTTTTTGTCCATCTATATTTTTCTCATAGTTCCAGGTACCTTCTAGTTTTCAACATTTTCTAGGCTAGTAAATCTCAATATATATTTTTACGTGAATATTTTCCATCATATTCTAGAATGCCATTTAAGATAAACCCCTTCCAAAACAGAAATTATGATCTGACATTGGAATGAAAGCAGTGATGGCACCTACTCTGAATCCATCATAAAAATTCAAGACGTGGAATTAATAGAAAAAGAAATTTAACATAAAATACGCTGTGCTAGAGTAAGTTGTGGAAGGCCATGACCTCACATGTATTGAAGGAACATAGCACAAAGAAGAACAATGAGGAGGAGGAGGAGGAAGAGGTGGAGTTTGTGTAAATGATTTGTAAAACAGGGATCAGGGGAGATAGCAAAAATAACTGAGAACTACAAAACATAGAAAATTGGGGAGAGTTATAATGACCCACGTCCTGAACAGACAAAGCAAATAAAAAAAAGAATATACACTTGAAATATTTTATTTGGGGCGGGTTGTCACTATCAGAAAACTTTGTGCATTAATTTAGATTTTGCAAGGTATTTAAAAAAACTGATATCATTTTATGATTTAATAACTTGAAAATTTCCCGTTGAAATGATCTCAAGTTAGAAATGCAGGCATAAAAACAACTCAAAATACTATGTGGGTCAATGATTACTATGGGAAATTTAGCGTCTTTTTTACAGTAAAAAATGCATTGTTTTGGAAATTCTTGCAAAAATCAAATAATTTTTGGATTTTAATTAAACTTTCAGAATTTATTCACAAATGAATGAAATTATTTAAGAATTTTTTTAAATCTTGGAAGAAATTGTTATTTTCTTTTTGTTTCTTTTTCATCTGTTAACCCCAACTTAATGAAATATCGAGAAATTAGGATTCTCGCTTCATATTTATATTAGTTAAAAGCAGAATAATTTAAAGAATGTAATTCATTAATTTTTTTTTCAAACAGTAACACATTTACCAAAATTCTGTTCTGAATCTTAAAATAAAAAATGTAATCAAACTAAGACATCATTTAATTTGAAAAGCTTTTAATTGCTTTTAAGAATAAAATATGTTCAGGACACTATTGACTTAAGAAAAAACATTTCGATAAATAATGAATTTTTACAAGAATTTTTTCCTTATTCTTTTGAAAGTTTAATTAGTATAATTTATAAAATCTTAATTTGTTGTATGTTAGAATAAAATCCATCGAATAGGAATACGATAATCAGTATAAGATTAAATACGTCAGAACTATATAACTTGAAGATCAATGTTAGATTAGGTACTCAGCAAATATTAATTTGATGATATATACCGAATGAAATACCTACTAAAAATTAATTAGAGCATCCAAATTAAATCAAAATATTCCTCAAATAAAGGCAAATAACAAGTGACACCAGTATATCAGAATTATATACATAAATTCTTAATATTACAAACCATATTTTAAAGCAAAGTTATGTTTATATTGAACAGTAAGTTCATTTCTCTTATTTAACAAGTTAAACTTGTCCTTAGAATTGATCATTTCTAACTTCTTATAGAGACACATGTAGCAATGTACACGGAGGGAATTACAAGTTCAGGCCTTTTTAGAACTTTACATTTAACAGTAGAGGTTTTTTGTTGATTTTTGTTTTTGTTTTGTTTTTGTTTTTTATTTCATTTAAACACCAAAAGTACTTAGATAACGAAATGCTGTATTTATAGGAACTATTATTCAAAGATAGTTTGTATTGATACCAGCGAAAAGGTTTTTCGTAGAACCGATATAAAACTTTTTAGTATCAGAATTTTCAACTTTAGAGATAGTACAAAGATAAACTATGGAACTAACTAAGCAATTATTATGCAATGGGCATTCTTCAGAATTTCTACAATTACATCCGCTGGTATTAGTTTTGTTATCTGTGGTATAATCCATCTGAGCATTGTAAGGTATCAAGTGCTTTGCATTTCTATACTTGTTGAAGACTTTGTTATTGTGTTTTTAAGTATTTTTTCTAGATTATCCGTACAACAATAGCTTAACGTGAGAGTATTTTTATTGAATATTTTACTAAGAGGATTAGTTTTGGAAAATTGTTTATTAAAAAGGTTTAAGAATTTTTGTCCCAATTTAGTTTTAACCAGCATTTTGTAAGGAGGAGTAAACCAAATTAATTTCCTAGATCTTCTTATTATAATCATTGACAATAGAATTTCTGAATTTGATAGCAGTGCTATTAAAAGCGTTGTTCCTAAGGGCAGAATTATAAAATTTGCGATGCTGATCAAAGACTACTTTGTTAGATGACTTATTGCTGAGTATAGATTCAATAAAAGATTGTATATATTTAATAACTGACGGGGAATGGGTAGAATTAGGATTTATATAAATTGGGTTAGAGTTAACCTTCATATAAGGTTAGAAAGAATAATTGTTAAGGTCCAAAGTAATATCTAAAAATTCTAACTGTTTAATGTTGGTGTTTTTTTTTTACTTTAAGACCTAGACTTCTTTATTCTCTGTGTATTATTTTCCTAATACGATCTACTCGAATTTTAGTAGAATCTTTACTAATAAATAATCCATCATCTCTATAGAAGCCTATATTATCTGTATCCACACAATCGTAAACAGTTAAATTATAACCAATATATAGTTCCACTAGATCTGGGCTTCAGAAGAATTTAAAAAAAAACATTGAAATATCAAAATATCCATCAGAGACCTTTTTAGTTCATTGTTCTTCATGGTAGATAAGAACAGAACTTCTACATTTTAAAATAATATCTAGATCATTGCTCTAAATATTGGATTATTTCTGTGCAAACTCCAAAGCAAGAGTGAAAAGATCTTTAGAAATGGATGGATAAACGTCCATTATATCAAATTGTATATATATGCAATTGTTTTTATTTTGGATATTCTTAAACCAATTAATAATATCCGCTGTATTAATCCATTTTAGGAGACTAATAGTGCTTTTAATAGACTGGTTGATTTTTTTCAAAATGGTTTTACTGATTCTACTGACAACTGTTCTCGTAGCATTAATTAGACGTGCATCGTCTTTGCTGTGAAGTCTGGTTTATGGTCCTTCAATAAAACATAGGCTTCTTTAGTTTGTAGT
Organism: Ascarosepion bandense; assembly: GCA_037127315.1. Taxonomy (NCBI): domain Eukaryota; kingdom Metazoa; phylum Mollusca; class Cephalopoda; order Sepiida; family Sepiidae; genus Ascarosepion; species Ascarosepion bandense. Next base: position 28,858 of record JBBBDQ010000333.1, read on the forward strand.
TTACCGACCCGGTCATAATTTGTCAGTAATGGATTTGCCAATGAAGTTAATATTATCAACCAGACTGAAATTGGTACTAATTTATAACTTTTGGTTAAAATGTTTGTAATAAGGTGTCATAATCCTTGGGACATAACTTATAAAATTTTTATTTTTATAAATATTATCGGATCTATTAATATCCTTAACAAGATTATCCAGATTTTTTAAAGAGATTCTTTTTCTTTTGGAAGGTTATTCCATTAATAATTCCCATTAGGTCGTTCTCAAATCCAGAAAGCGCTTCGATAATTGTTGCTGCTTTTAAACTTTTAAAAACGTATTTATCTTGGTTAGGTACTTGGGCCTGTATATATATATATATATATATATATATATATATATATATATAACCTACTGAGTCAACAAACCTACAAAGGTTTCACCTAAACGGATCTTCGAGGAAGGTTGATTACTCGTCTCGGGTATTTTCTTTGGGCTACGTACTCACTCGGTCCAAATCGCTTTGGCTGATGTTCACGTGAATGTTTCCTTTTTTTTTACAACCATTTTTTCCTTCTGCGTATATACGCGCAGGGTTTTGCGAAACGAGTATAATGATAAGTTTGCATATATATATATATATATATGGGAAAGTTTTGTAATTTGCTTGAAGCATTGTGTATATTAGGTGTATGGTTAGGTCTTGAAGACTATCACAATGCGTTTAGTAAAATAAAGGAAGGTAAAGAAGTTGTTGGGTATTATCTGTTTATCATACATTAACATTTCAAGATTTAAATCTCATCTTCAGAATGGTAGGAGAGCTTATATATGCACACACACACACACACATACACACACACACACACACACATATATATATATATATATAACAAATCATCAAAAATAAATCAAACATCGAAAATTAAAATTAATAAATAAACAAAAAGTTAAAACAAGTAAAATAAATGTATCTAAACAAATAAATAAACTACTCCCGCCAAAAAAACAGAGGGAGCAACCACAATGCACTACTGATGCTCTATACTATATATATATATTCATGGAGGATTACATACACGTATGATTTTAATGTAATTTATTTTGCGTTGTTTAGAATGAAAAGAGAGTTTTCTCAGAGATCTCAAGTGACGTGCGCAACTATAAATTGCGTATATATCTTTTTATTTAAAAAAAACACTTTCAATATTCTATTTACACTGTCATCGAGTATTGAAAGTTTTTAAAATTGAAGTACCACGGGGTATTGAAAGAATGTTTAAAAGCTTCGTACAGCGTGATGGAGATTCCATGAGTTCAACTCTGGGACCAACATTTCACATGAACTACAAGAATTTTTTAAAACTATTTATAGCTTCACCCCAAAGCAAGTCAGTAAATCTACTAAGACACAATGGGTTACGTGGTATTGAAGAATTAGGAAGAGAAACATTAATACTGAGCGAGAAGAGAAAAGTGTAACCAGGATTTATATTATTAGCGATTTATATTGCATTTAACTTTTTGGAGATTAAAGTTAATTAGAAAGCATATTTCTTCTATAAACACTGTGCTTATATGTTTTTCTTCTGGACATAAATTGTGTAGAAATTGACCAAAATTTGAAAAAAAACTTATATATATATATATATATATATATATATATATATATATATATATATATATGAACCTGAAGAGTGAAGCCATTGCAAAAATGCCCCCACGAAACTTCGAAGCCAGCATGACTGAAATAACACTGCTTAGCTAAGTGCCAAGTTTATCTACTCAGTAATCAATTTAGTTTTCCCGGTGGCTGTCTTGTGTATACACCGCATATATATAACACGCTGAAATTTCCTTCTCCCTCATTTAATGCGCCTATAACTTGGAGTAGTGCCTCCAAATGACACCAAATCGGTCGAGTTTTGATCTCTGCTAGAATCAAGTGGAAGTTTAGCTACACATGAGCTATGATACAACAAAACAGGCTTGTATGTGGATGATTAATAAATATTTCTAATACTAGTTATATGCGGTGGTCATCAAAATTACTGGTACGTTTCAATAAAAGTTAGTTTTGTTGTTATGAATAAATGTAGCCCTAGCAAAGCACATGCTATGCAGCTAAGGAAAGGATCGTTCGCATTAACTCAATGATCTCGACGAAGGTCGACTCTACTCTGAATCCAAAAAAATTATTTGAAAATTATTTAAATATTATCCCAAATAGTTAGGCATCAAACATGTCAGTAAATTTTGATATTAATTGGGGAGTGTTAGAGTATCGAGGAAACTTTCTGTTGCTTGATCTACAAAGCGTGAACACTGGACCAGTATAAATAATAACATTAAGAATTAGTATGAAAATAATCTCACCTGTTTTTGTCAAGAGAACCTTTGGTAGAGCGGATCTTCTTGAAAGCAAAATATTCTGCAAGAAAAAAAAATAACAGTGAAAGACTACAAAAACGGATTTACACAATTTACATCGCTCAGAATGTTGTTTTCATCTTTATCGCCATATTCACGACGTTTAGACCGTTGGATGATCTATCTTCAGGATTTTTTCTGTTTTTTTACTAATGTTCATCCAATAAAAGACTGATAGGCCAATCATGGTAGAGGGTTACTGTGTAGAGATTAATTAGTATTTCTAATTAGTGTAAAAAAGACAAGAAGTAAAGTTCTTTCGGTTATGCATTCTTGAAGGGGACAGGATTTAATTAATGAAAATTTCAAAGATCAGTTGGAGACATGAGAAGTATAGTGTGGATATAGACTTTAGAAAGAGTCGAAAACCTACAGGAAACAAGGGATAAACCTCAACTTCTGTTCAAGACATCAGTATGGAGTCTGAACCGGGCGATAGGCAAACCTATCTACACCCATTGGTAAAAAAAAATAATAATTACAGAATAAAATTTCAGATTTAAGGCGCAGACATCAGAAATACAGAATTGAAGGAACCGAAAAAACAATTCTAAACAGGAAACAAGGGATAAACCTTATTTCCTGTTCCAGAGACCAGGATGAAGTCAGAATCATGTAAGCCTATCAACTTCAATTGGTAGAGAAAAAATATTACCTACAGAATTCAGGCGGACAACTTAAAAAATACAAGGTTGAAGGAACCGGAAATCTAATTCTAAATTCGAAAGAAGAGATGAATCTCAACTTCTGTTCAAGAGACCGGGATGGAGTCTGAACTCTTATTGAGAGAGGAAAAATAATAATTGCAGAATAAAATTTCAGATTTCTGTCGGAGTCGTCAGAAGTCAGTCAGTCAGTTAAGTGCCATACGCGAAACACGCTTGGGCGATCATGTCTCGAAAGAGACATGACTGACTGGGCAGAAGATTATCCCGCAGTAGGTTGCCATTGCTTTCTGCGGTAGACTGGTTGCCGACCAAGGCTATAGAACCCAATCTGTCCTATTATTTAACCCATAACTGGAAGGAAGAGACGGATTAATACCTTTCCCAAGGGTATTTGCGCGTAAACCAGAAACCCAATTCTAAACAGGAATCAAGGGATAAACCACAACTCTTTTTCAAGAGACCGGGATAGAGTCTGAACCTAGTGAAAGGTGAACTTATCTCTCTTATTGGTAAAGGAAAATATTAATTACAGAATACATTTCAAGCGGAGACTTCAGATATACTGTGTTGAAGGAACCAAAAACACAATTCTAAACGGAAACAAGGAATAATCTTCAACCCCTGTTCAAGAGACCAGCATTAGTTAAAATCGTGTGACAAGCAAACCTATCAACTTCAACTGGTAGAGAAAAAATAATTACAGAATTCAGGCGGAAAACTTCAAAAATACAGAGTTGAGAGAACCGGAAATGTAATTCTAACTTGGAAACAAGGGATAAATCTCAGCTTCTTGTTCAAAAGGCCGGAATAGAGTCTGAACCGGGCGATTGCTGAACATAGCTCTTTTTATTGTTAGAGATAAATAATAATTACAGAAAAAATTTTCAAATTTCAGGCGGAGACGTCAGATATACTGTGTTAAAGGAAAACAATTCTAAACGGGAAAAAACTCCTGTTTAAGAGATGGGATGGATTCTGAACTAGACGATAGGCAGACCTACCTACTTGTATTGGAAGAGTAAAAAAAAATACAGAATAAAATTTCAGATTTCAAGCAAAGACGTCAGAAATTTATAATTGAAGGAACCGGAATTCTAAAGTGGAAAACAAGGAATAAGCCGCTACCCCTGTTCACAGAGCCGGAGAGGATTAAGAACTATCGTGTATTAAATAAAGGTTTCGATTAAAAGATCTAGCATACATCACCTGAAGAAATCCGAATTGTACAACAGCCGAAACTTGTTATTATATGAATTAACATTGAACACAATCTTACAAGATACATGAATGTGTTTATCCAGATGTCTGTCTCTGTATGTGTTTGTGTTTGAGTATCTGTGTCAGTGTATGTTTCTGCGATTGTGTGTGTATGTGTGATTCTGAGTGTGCGAGATATTGCTAGTAATAAAATAAAATAATTCACCTATGTGAATTAAGTCTGTAATCAATCAATGACAGGAGTTCAAATATCTGGGATATGTTTTAACAAACGACTTAAAATATGACACCGTGATCCGAAAGCCCATTGGAACAGTAAAATATGCTTTCCAAAATTATCATTCTTCTTCTTCTATGTGCCTTGTCCCTTCAGATTGAGTTCTATAGATTGGCAACCAGTCTAGAACAGAAAGTCATGGCAACCTACTGCAGGATAATCTTCTACCCAGTCAATCATGTCTCTTTCGAAACATGATCGCCAAAGCGTGTATCACTTATGCCACTTAACTGTCTGATACAAAGTATAGGACGTTGTGGAGAACCATGATAATCCACATTCTGATGTTATTTATCATATACATAGAAGAACCAGTGTTCTGTTCTTATCCAATCGTTTATATATATATATATATATATATATATATATATATATGTGTGTGTGTGTGTGTGTGTGTGTATGTGTGTGTGTGTGTGCGCGTGTGTGTGTGTGTGTGTGTGTGTGTGTGTGTGTAATAGATATGTGTAATAGGTGTAATTTATGCCTGGAGGAGAAATTGATTCTTATAAAATCCAAAAATCCAAAGGAAGTCTTTAATCAACGTAACGAATTGATATTTAAATGCTGGCATAAAAATATATATAATCTAACTAGATCTAAATTGTAATTTAAATTTTAAATTAAATTAATATAACTTAAAAAGGTAGTTTCTTTTGGAGAAAAATCTGGAATTTACCGTTGGGAATATTGTACCACGAAATATCTTCTGACATTTCCTATATCTAACCAGTCTTCCTATTTACCTCTCCCTATGTAGCCCCAAGCGCAATAGTGGCAGTGGAATGCCTTGCTTGGGGTGAAATGATTAAAAAAACTAGTGGTTATATTTTAATTATATTTAAAACTAAATTTCAATGTTAAATTTCCACGTCATGTTTTTCTAAGAAAGCAGATAGTTTGCAGTAGACGCTGTTTTGATGTATGACGTTAGCTGTCATTTATCTGTATACTGTTCATTCTTTTTCTATCTCTTTCATTTTCTTTCTATTCTTTCCATTCATCAATTGTTTATATTTTTCCTTTTTTTCTCTTTGGGTTTCTTTCTTTTTTTTTTTTTTTTTTTGAATGAGCGAGGAATTGTTTTTAGTAAATTACCGTTACAAATGTCTACTCTCAATACGGACACGTCAGCGTCTGTGTGTAATGGTTTTTCGGGGAATATATTGAAGATTAACTGTTGTATCATTTAGATCTGACGAACTGCAAGGTCAGCAGCGGCGAAATACGTATTAACCATGAAATTGTAGAATATCTAAAAATTTTTCTAACTTATATTACACTGTAATATTACATAAATGAATTTAACATTGAGTTCTTTTCAGTTCGTCTCTATCGGAATTTCTTCTTTTATGTGCCTTGTCCTTTCAGGACTTAGACGATCATGGTCTTCCACGTCTCCCTGTTCCTGGTGGCTCTGAGCACACTTTCTCCTGTAATACCACGCAACACCCGTTCTGTCATCCACCTGCTCAGGCTCTTCAAATATGTTATCCGCTGCTTTCCTCTGTTTCTTTTTCCCTCTATCTCGCCTGTTAGTATCAGGTTCTCCAAGCCCTCCTTCATCATTG